>JAFEMH010000432.1:600000-780967 GCA_022495995.1 Adenophora triphylla var. japonica
TCAGACTTTAAGATGACATCAGAGTAGGTCCGTTACACGTGCAGGCCCAAAGGCCCACGATAATGTTTCGCGCCATCCGATTAATAAGTCCACGTTGTAAGCCTTTGACAAAGTCCGGCTACACGTGAGGGGGCGTATTAGAGATATTATCCCACATCGGAAATTGACAAACATTGCCTATGATATATAAAAATCCTGGACTACTCCTTTGATACCAATTGATTTTAATGTGAAACCTCAGACTTCAAGATGAGATACATAATATTAAGGTCCTCATATCCCATTTAATCTTCAACTTTCATATCCCAAAGAGACGATTGTTATCTCAATTTCCACCTCAAGGGGAAATTGCCCCCATAGTGGGAACATTTTAAACAAATTGGGGATTTAGTGTAATCTAAGTGAAGTTTGCCCCGTTTGTGTAAAGAAAAAAACATACTACTATTTTTTTTTTGCCCCTCCTTAAAAATTTAGTGAAGTTTGCCCTCGTTTACAAATATTCCTGACTCCGCCACTGTTTTGTCATGTATAACTTCAAATCTGTCGCTCCAGCTATAAATCTATTCGCTTTGCAAGTTCAAAACTTACTATCAATATTTATTTTTTTTATAATGTAAGTTGACATTTTAGAGTTGAAAGTTGATAGGGGATTCTCAAAACAAGGACAAAATGCTTCCAAATTACCAAATTGTGTATAATATTGAGTTGCCGACTTGAAAAGCTTTGAATTTCTTAACCCCAACAGTCTAAACATCAATGATCACCACATAGTTAATTAGCTGCTGATTGCTCCATTTTGCAATGCAGTCAACTTAATTTTACTTGATGACAGTAATCAGTTGAATAATTCAAATATCAAAATTGCAAGAAATATACAATTGATGTTTCAACAAAATAATTGAAGAAAATGAGAACAAATTTTGCCTAGTCAAGCAAGATTTCATTTACGGCGTAACAAGTACTACCTCTGTCCTAAAATGTCAAAATTTGGTCTTCATCAAGCGAAAATTTGAAATATTTTGGTCATTTTGGGACGGAGGGTGTACCACATTATTCTAAGTGCAATGTTACAGACAATTTTTGTGTAAGATATCGTGTTCATAAATTCTGGGTAACAATCAAGAAAATCATGCCTCGGATTGGGTGTTCAAGAACCTCTGTTCCTTACAACAGATTTACTGGTTTTTATCAGTGACGGACTGATGTCCAAATACGTTCCAAATCTGTGGCAAAATCTTTCTCCCTACCTAGTACGACGCTAGTATGATCAGCATTTTTAATGATGCTAACCTCTGCATGAGGAACCTTTGTCTTGATGTTTTTGCTGCGTTCCAGCGGTACAACTTTGTCCCGAGAGCCTTGAATGACTGTCACTTTAGCTCCGGAGTTGCTCAAAGTTTCCAAGTAATGGTCCATTTCTTTCGCTCCTCCACATATCACATTGTGCATTGTGTGCCAAGCTGAATGATGAGTGTGCCTTGTCAAGTCCGTCACCATGAAATGCAGTTTGCTGTAATAAAAAAAAAGGGAAGAAAATAAGATTCAGATTGTGCTAAGCATCCATCAGATTGTGCTAAGCATCCATTAGGGTAGGCTGGCTCCATAAAATGTACTATATCCGTCACAGAATGAATGTCCAAAACTGCTCTTCTTTCCAAGGGTCCATACTCATTTCACAGAAGCCGAAACTGGACCATTAGATCAATTCATTAAGGGTATAATAGTCTTTTGACCCCCACTCCCACCAACAAGGGTCTCCCGTTTGTGAAAGATGTGATTTAGACCATTGATCAATCCGACTCCTATCTGCATAGGCCCCAATTCCCATCTCGCCCATGCAGGGGCGTATTCAGTATAGCGCGAGGGTGGGCAAGCAACCCACCTGACTTTTTGAATTTTTTTTTACCGAGTATTTATAAAAAAAAAATATAGGGTGTAAACTGTTATTTTTGAAAGAAGAGGGATGGAAAGTGTAAAAAGGAGAAAGTTTTATATAAAAACCCAACATCCTTTCTTTCTTCTCTGTTCGGGCAAATGGCACATTACTACCCCTAAGTTTCATTCAAGTTGCAATGTAAGTCCCAATGTTTCATTTTTGGCAATTTAGTAGATAATGTTTACATTTTGTGGCGAAATTGGTCTTTTTTGGATGACCGTTCAAAATAATGGATAAAATGTAACGAAATGGATGGAAAACTTAACGGTATTCCTTAAATTTTGCACACCCTGACTCTAAATCCTAGATACGCCACTGCGCCCATGTACTTTTTTTTGTCTATTGACCATTGATAAAAAATAGTTCGTCTTGGTTAACAAAGAAATCAAGAATATATCTAAGAAGCCACAGTCCACAGACAAGTAACTTTAAGTAATATACTGCAGATAATAGAAAAGTTAGTCTATATACCTTTTGAAAGTGAGTAGCTTCAAAATTCTTTCCCATGTCCTATGATTCCGGCATACAAGAAAACACACACATCTACCAACGTGCTCGTACCAAGACATGACCGACGAACCAAACAACAACGGTGGCCATAATGTCTTCTCTGCAAATCTGCTAAGTGCATTCAAGCTAGCATCGCCACTTGACGAAGGGAGATAAGGCTGAAACTCAAAACAATAACAAATGTATATCACCACCATCTCTCTTTATCTTGCTAACACACACACATGAACAATGTTCACATAACAAGCACAAGCAAACATGCATACACTTGGACACCCACAAACAGTGGCGGACCCAGATTTTGTTTTTTGGGTGGGGGCAAAATTATACTCCCTCCGTCCTAATTGAAACCATACTTTTTACCCAAAAGGGTGTCCCGATTGAAACGTAACACTTTCTAAAATGGAAAAGTTATAATACTTCTTTATTCAATAGGACCCACTTTCAAACTCACAGCCTGACACCTACTATTCTCTACCTCACTATTGCTCTCATATCCCACTTTTTTAGTCACAAATTCAGTCCACCGACACTTTTCCTTAATTCCTATGCCCAAGTCAAAGTGTGTGGTTTGAATTGGGACGTAGGAAGTATTCACTAATTAAAAGGGGGCAAAAAAATTAGTGCATATTTTTCTTTATACAAACGGGTAAGTTTTCATAAATTGCATTAAAACCCCGAATTTTTTTTCAAAATTTGCACTAGTAATATTTTAATCAAATGGGGGCAATTGCCCCCCATTAGTCCCAACCTAATTTAGCCAGTGCCCACAAACGGAGATCAGATATGCATATTCACACATAATTAAACACACACACACACACACACACACACACTTTGACATCCACACACACACACACACACACACGATCCAAATCAATGATCAAAGAAGAAAAAGGGTAAACAGTGCCTATTGGCGAACATTGATAAGAACTTACCGGTGCTATAAGGGCAACTGATTTCACGTGTTTGGGGTACTTTGCTGCTAATGCCAACGCAACTATACAACCCATGGAGTGTCCAACTAAATGGAAAGAATTCATCTGGTACAGATTAATCACAGATTTTTCTACCATTTCTACGTGATCACTCAAAGTATACTTACATTCCCTTGGCTTTGGGCTTCTTCCAAACCCCAAAAGGTCTACTGCAAAAAGTCTATAACTACAGTGCTCCATCTTTTCAGACAAATGAGGAAACACCGTCTCCGTCCAAAATGAAGAAGACGAGAGGAAGCCATGTACGAATATTACATTTTGCCTTCGCATCTCATTGAATTCTGCAGTTTTATTTCCAAAACACAAGCAATTGAAATCATGACCAACTAGGTTGCACGGATACGGATACTCGGATACGGATTCGCGGATACGAGATACGGGGATACGTGATTGTTGAAAAATCCCGGATACGGATACGTGGGGGTAAAGTGTAAATATTCAAACTATAAGGATCAAAGTGTAACTATTCAAATTATAGGGACCAAAATATAAATATCTAAAATAGAAATATTCAACAATAAATAACAACAGCTGTCAATAATGACTCAATTGTCAGTCTCATTCAACTCCCAAATTAAAATAAAAATGTCTAAAATCAAATAAAATCAAAGAAAAGAGAAACGGAGAGAGAGAGAGAGAGAAAGAGAAACGGAGAGAGAGAGAGAGAGTGAGAGACGCGATCAAAAAAAGCATGAGAGAGAGAGTGAGAGATGCGACGAAAGAAACCGAGAGAGAGAGAGAGTGAGAGACGCAACAAACCTGAGTCACGGAGGAGACTCGACGACGGCCGACGAGCTAGGTTCACGGTTCGCGGAGGCGGCGGTGGTGCTAGGGCTTGACAAAGAAGGAGGTACGATCTTTTTTTTCGTCTCAATTTCTCGCGTCTCTCTCTCTCTCCCGTATCCAAACCGTTTTTGACGTATTTTACGAGTATCCGTATCCCATACGTCTCCGATACGCGATACGTCGACTGGATGACGTATCCGTGCATCATAGATGACCAACTTGATCAAACTATCAAAAAACTAGAAAGTGTTAATTTAATCGCTAGCCAAAATTGCAAAACTTTATTATGTAGATTGTTTGATCTAAACTTGTTTACCTCAAGCAAAAAACTATTAAGAAAAATAATTGTTCATTAGTAAGGATAATGTCCACGATATAAGCAGAAGTTATAAGTTCCACTATAGTATATACCAAATGTTTCATGTAATAACAATAGAGATCCTACGTGATCTTCTTTCTTAATATCAATAGAGATCCTACGTGATCTTCTTTCCTACTTGGTTTAGATCACGTAGGATCTCTATTGTTATTATCATGAAAGAACAACTCTCCGTCCTAAGAAAAAGAATCACACGTTCTGTACTCTTGCACGTCCTTAGAAAAGAGTCACACTTTCTGTAAGTTTGCACTTCCAAGCAAAAATGATGCATTTCTAGATAACAATAATATAATAGTGCAATTTCATTAAGGTACTAGCTAGTAAAGGTATTGCCTTTAGAATTGAATTATTCTTATTATCTACTTCCGTCTCAAAATGAATAGCCAAAAAAAAAAAAAATCAAATTTACTATTGATAGGAGCAAATTTGAAATTTCTTAGACATTTATTTACAGACGGAGTGAGTATTTTTTGAGAGCTGAGTTTGTTTGTTGGTTGGTTTGTTTGTTTGTTTATTTTGTATACTGCAATTGCAATTGCAATTCAATCTTTAATGACGAATCTCGCATCATCTCAAAACAACGGGATGCCATTGTTCTTGATGCACAAGGATGTTTCGAGGATTTTGGGAGGTCTAGTGGACGTTTACTCGTCAACCCGTATTTTTTATGTCGCGTACTCAAAGCGAAATATTATCCGATGGGGATTTCTTAAATGCCGAATCGAGGCAGTGTACAAGTTTTACTTGGAGTAGAATCCGAACATCTCAAGATTTAGATCGAAATTATCGTTGTTGTTGTAGGTTAAGAAATGAATCTACTATGGATATTTGACTAGTAAGCCTCCGGCCTCTTTGTGCAGAGCCACCTTTTTTTTATTATTAATGCAATTGAAGCTATTGTTTGTTAAAAAAAATAAATTGAATTAGGTTGAAGTCTAGCCCTTGGATTGGTCGGAGAGGTCACTTAAATAAAGATGCCGGCAATCTGGCAATAAAGAACCACTTACAAACCCTATAAAACAAGTGTAGGGCAAAAAAAAAAAAAAAAGGGGCAAACCCCCGGTGCGCGCCAAGCGGGGGTAGGGAACCATTTGTTAGAGCATTCTCCTGACAATTGCCAAGAGGCTGTTCGCTAAGTTTCAAACCGTGACCTTATGGTCACCAAAGATCAACTTAACCGTTATGCCAAAGCTTCCCCTCAATAAAACAAGTGTAGATAAATAAATAATAAAACTTTGATAGATTTGAAATATTACCTATGGAGGAGGGTTCTTTGACTACAAAGTGAAGCTTCTGTTCAACATTGATCATCCATTCAACACATGACTCACAACCACAATCCGACCACCTGTTACCCACAAATCCACTTCCCATTTTCTTAAAATCCTCAAATTTTCTGGACAATCCAGAAATTCCCATTTCCCTGAACACATTTTTCCTCCTATACAGAGTCTCAGACAATCCAATTCCTCTATCATCACCAACATTTTCCCTTGTTTGGCAGTAACAAGGAGAAACATTTCCTTCAAGAAATTCGTCAAGAAAACTGTAAATTTTGCATAAAATGAAATCGAGAAAATCGAGGAACAGGAAAATGATTGAACTCAAAACGGAGATGAGAATATCAGCAGTTTTTCTTATCCCAATTTTCCGGGAATTTGGGAACATTTTCAGGTAAGTGAGGAGGAGAGAAAGTGTGTGTCTGTGTCAGTGTGTGTTAACAATTTGGCGAGGAGTATGTAGGAAGCAAGTAGAGAAGGAATGACATGGATTTGGCCACGTCCTAGAATCTGTACCAGATTTTACTAGAAAACAAAACGGGCATACGCAAGTACGCAACGTCCCGCTAATATCCGCACTAACACTGTTTGTTTGTGCGGGAATTAAGGAATATGATATTTTAATAAAATGTTGTGAGTATAAAAGTAAAGTAGGAGAGAGAATGAGTGGAGGGTGTAATAAATTATAATGGTGTTGTGAGCATTAAAATAATGTAGGAGAGAGAATGAGTGAGATTGGGTGAATATTTTATTAATATAAAGTTTCCTTTTTGGGAGTGTGCGGATATTAGCGGGACGCTCAAAAAGAAAAGTATGCAAATATTAGCGGGACGGAGGAAGTATTATTTTTTTCTCCCAAAATTTTCTGAATTCACTTATTTCCCATTTAAACTTTAAATGTTACTTTTCTTATTAAAACTAAAATAAAAATGAGTCACACTTGCCATATTTACAACAGCAACACATTTACTTTTGTCTATCCTAAGATCATCTACAATAGCTTCAATACCCTCACAACATTCAACACTCATTTTAATATTTCACATCAGCTTCTCTATCTTTCACCTAATAATTAAACACCCCGTTCAATTTTTAACCCTACAATGATTTTGTTTAATAAAATTCAACACCCTTTCAACTCATCATCATATGTCCCACTATTTTTATTTTATTTTATATTCTTTATTTTTATGATTAGTAAAATAATAATAATTATTATTATCATTTATAATTAAAAAAATACTTCATACTTAATTAATTTTTTTAATTGCAATTAAATAAATACGAAAAATGATAATAAAAAAAAATACTCCCTCTGTCCCAGATCAAGAGTCCTACTTTCCCTTTTGATCCGTCCCAGACCAAGAGTCCCTTTCCTTAAATGGAAAGTTTTTCATATATTTATACCCTTATCATCTCCATATATTTACAAAAAACCATTACTATTCCTCTCACTCATTCTCTCTCCTATTAAATATTTTTAACTTTTACATTCTCTCTCCTATTCCCTACCACACATTTAACTTTTACATTCTCTCTCCTAAAATTTTCTACCCACTTTAAAAAAAATTCTTAAGAAGCGTGAAATCCCCCCCGAGGACCATTGGTCTGGGACGGAGGGAGTACTTCATACTTAATTAATTTTTTTAATTATTGGGATCCATTTTACTAAAAAGAGGATTTTTTTTTTGTGAAAAATGAAGGATAATTGAGAAATTTATATTGAAAAAATAGTGTTTTTTTCTGTGTCCAAATTAAATGAAAGAGGACTCTATTTATAGAGAAAAAAAAAAAGAATTTTGGTGTTAAAAAATTAATTTTTTTTATATAAGATAATTGCCTTTGAAAATTCAGATGAGATTTGAAAAAAAATATTCATTGACCAATCATGATGTGCCAAGTGGCCAAATCAATAGTTGAAAATGGGATTCAATATCGATTGAATTTTTTCAACAATTTTTTTTTTCAACTATTGAAAATGGGTTTTCAATACCTTTCAATGCTATTCATTTACTTTATTTGTCCATAAATAAATGTTCAAATTAAAAAAAAAAAATTAGTCCTAAAATGAATGTTTTTTTCTATAGAAAAACAACGCTTATTTATCAAATATTTTTTGCTATTCATTTTATTAACGTAAAATTAAACTAAGATAAAATTAAACGTTTAGAAAATAAATAACAAGAATATATGAACATCTTTGCCATTAAAATGTATACAAAATACACATTTTTAGAATGTCTTTTAAAATGAAATTTGAACATTTATATGGGTATATGGGTGAAGGATATTTATGGCTTTAACACGTGTGTGTATTTCCTAATACAGAGACACAAAACATTAGCCATTTGCTCAATTACGTGAAACTTGGCCAATCAACACATGCTTAAGCCAAATTAATGCTATGTAGGAACTATCATAACCTAAATTCCTTTCTTCTATCTAATTTTCCAGCCCAATTACGTTAACTCATCCATCCAGCAAAGTGTTTTTTAAGCTGGCTTACGTTGGCCACCTTGGGTTGGATTGACATATTTCCAGCCCGCCAAAAATTTGACCCGCCCCGCCTCGCTAGCCCGTATTGACGGCTCTACTTCTAATGATGTACATGTGAAACAACATTCACCATTTTATTGCTTCACATCAGTAGAGGCTTATCAAGCCTAAACAGGGAGAAAGCCCTCAGAACAACAATAATATCGAGATCATGTTCAAGGTTTAGTTTCCTTCTCTTCATTTCTATAGGCAATATGAGCACTGAATTCAAAAAAAAAAAAAAAAAAAAAAAAAACTCTAGGCTCTACTACAGGTCAATCAGTTCTTGGCCCTAATAGAGTTATTTTCTTTGATCCTTGCTCGATTATCCAGCTTGGCAAACCGTTTGAGGTCTTCGTAAGGGAGATCTTCTGCCTTCTTCCTTCTTAGCTCACTCAATGCTGGTTTCTTATCAAGCAAGTGCCATAACCAATCAGGGTATTCAGAGTCTGGCAGTAATTTGGGATCAGTACCCTCTTTCAAGATATTGCCACCTACCAGAGTAGTTGACTTGACTTCTTTGCTCAAACTTGAACCTTTTGGACCATCTGCAGCTGAACCGCCTTTTGAACCCTTCTTTTTAGCCCCAGCAGCATATGTTCTGCAGCCCAGTATCCCTCTAAAAAGCTTTTGTGTGACAGTAAGGCTTTTCAATGATTTTACGTAGTTCATTGCCATGTCTGGTTCCTGCAATATCATGGGGATTAGAAGTGTCAAGAATTTTAGCAGCAGTTTATCATGTACCTTTGTGATTTGATTTGAGATAGGCTACAAGTTAAATCAAATCTATTTATGATAAAACTGATTATGATTCTCTGTTTATGATCCATACTTAATCAGATCAAAATGATTCAAATACTTCATTTTTAGTACGGAGGATTGCCTTGTTAGGGATATAGGGCTTTCCCTCCACCCCCCCCTCTTATATTTATCTATTCTATCTATTAAGTGAGAGAAGGAAGTTCGATCACTTTCGGTATCTCCATCCTCTTGGTCCATTTTGGTGTCTCGCCTACCCTTACTTCTTATTTATCTACTAGTAAATCACACCTACTTTCACACATAAGAGACGCTGTAATTTGAATAATGCACATACAAACAAGTGAACAACTGGTAAATCACACCTACTTTCACACTTAAGAGACGCTGCACATACCATCTTTTCTCTTGATTTCACTATCAGCTGTAGATTATTGTTGGTTTCTCAAGGAAATTCGAGAGATGTAGATTATCTCAAGCACACAAAGTTGACTCGGTGATAAACTTCAACCATCATATTTATCAAAGTTGTTTAATGTTGAACAGTGCTCAAACGATGACTTTGAGAAAGTACAGGATAGTGAAAATATGGGACTCGGCAATATTCTTAGAGGAGTTTAACAAAATTTTATTCTTCTGACCATAATTAATTTTGTAATCCTAATAGAGACTTAAGCCTATATCTACTTTGAACTTTCACAAGTTTATGCTTGCCTTTGCACAACTGCAGTGCAATTCCATATCCATAAAAGACTAATTAAACTTGCATTGGTGCCATTCCTATAATGACATTCTCCTTTGACTATTCAAACATTTTACCATCACTAACCTTAATGAGGTTTACTTATCACTCCATTACTTCCTCTTCTTCATCGGTTGGCTTTCATCCTCTTCGTTCTTGGGGCAATGTTGGAAGTTTAATGATTTTAAACTAACAGTTGTGAAAATGGGAACATCTTTTCGGGAAAAACAAAAATGGCAAATGGGAACATTTTTATGGGATCAAGGGAGTACTAATTGTATATTGCAATGTTTTTCATATTATCATGCAAATTTACAATTGCAGTTTGCTTTATGTTACACTTGCTTAAATAATGATAAAATTGCACTAAGTCACTTTCCTTATTTAGAAATGCAACAATTATTTTGGGACAGTACTGATGCAACAAACGAAAAACAACATCATGTTCCTGATTTAAAATTCAGTCGATTTTCATTGAAATCAATCAACAACAATAGAAAGATCAAAAATGTAAAATGTAAATTGTAATTACCTGTGAACTAAAGACGAATTGATGTCTAACTTTCCGTCAGCTATGACGGTAAATGACGGCGGTGATCCCGGAAGATGGAGGAGGAGGAGGATGGGCTAGGGTTGGTTTTCTGTTTCAAGAACATAAACGTCACCGTTTTCTTCTAGTCGATCCAGGCCGGGCCAAATTGAGTCGGGCTTTGGAAGGCTACAAAGGCCACAAATTGTTCACAATATTCAAAGAGTCCTAATGAATTTCTTATATTTAATTGTATAGAATCAATAACCAGAAAATTTTGGGGGAAACCTGTTTTTCCATAAGTTATAAAAAGTCTTGTTTTTAAATATATCAACTTGATGTTTTAAAACCTAAACTCACTGTTTTAAAGTGGACTTTTTATAACTTATGAAGAAACAGGTTTCCCCTAAAACCTACTCATCAATAACTATATAATATAATGGTGGAAGTGATTAAGCACTCTTTCCTTAAAAAACAAAATGGGCGGGAAAGCTATTATCTAAATTTAGAAAGAATACTGTTTCGTATTTCAACTCTGTTTAATTACCAAACTGAATTCGCCATTAATTTTGGCTGCATGCTTTATCGATTTTGGAATGATCATTTAAGCTTTTTTCGACTTAATGACAGCAACCAATAATTATCAAGGAATTAAATATTCTGTCCAAAAATGAAAGAAACCAAACATTTACTTACAGACCGTTAATTACTTATACAATCCATACCAATAAACTATGAAACTATGGAAAAAATAAAGAAATTTCAAACGTTTTACAACAGTAAATATATAAAGATTTACAATATTATTTGAAATACATTCTTTTCTCTTCTCCATTTTCTGTTCTCTTCTCCATTGATCTTTCTTTTGCTGCATACTTCTTCCAGTTTCCTACATTCAACAATGTCTATTCCTGCATCACTATTAAGAGACCTTCGAAGGGAAAGATCTGACTGGGTTATCAATGTTCGTGTGGCTCGAAAATACAAAGTTCAGGTCAGAGAAGGTGTAAAGATTCCTAAAAGTTACGAGTTAGTACTTGTGGATTCAGAGGTAAGCCACACAAATTTTATTTGAAAAGACTTACTCTCAGTAGTCCAGAAAACATTCTCTGTACTTCATCTTATGAAATATTTCTTTTTATCTTTCAGGGTGCAAAAATTCAAACATCCATTTCCAAAATATTTATGCTTAAATATGGTCACTATGAGTTTCAACTTTTATGGCATTGTAAAAATGCATAAATGTGTGTACATTATTGGGCAAAAGCAGCCATATCGGCCCAAAAAATGGTTTACAAAAGCGCAGCCTAGTTGGTTTTTAAGAACTTTTTAAGTGAGACGTACTAAATGGCCGGTTTATTTTTGGATTTTGAGGTATTTTAAAGAGATTTTAATCACGTTAAGTGGCACATTCATAATTGCACTCGTGATCACACCTAATTATATTGATGTTTGATTGCAATTTGTCCTTGCAAATAATGCAACACTATTGGTGAAAGGATCATGAGAGTGATGTCAATTATAATGAGCTATTGAATATGAAGAAATAGCAATAGGCGGTGAAAGATTTGCCTGCTCTAAAACGATAATTGAAATGCGCGATTCATATTGGTATCCCCTCCTAAAAAATATTCCCTCCGTTCCGTTAGCTTACTCATTTATTGTTGAAAACGAAATATAAGGAGTGAATATATATAATGTTATTAAAGTAGGAGTTGTGAGTGGGTAGGAGAGAGAAAGTAGGGTAGAGAATAGTAAGTGGATAATTGTTGTGAGTATGACAAGTGAGTTCCATGAATAAAAAAGTATTAAAAAGTTTTCTTTTTAGAAAAGTGTGACTTAAAAGTGAGACGTTCAAAATAATAAAGTGGATAAGATTTTATGGGACGGAAGGAGTAGAATGGAATGGGCAAGTAGTCACCCCTAGTTTTCCTCCTATCATCGAAAGAAAAAGCTTTACACAGAAAAAAGCTAAGCGGAAAACTGATGGAAAGAATATTTCAAATTCCATTCATACCCTCTAAGAGGACATTGATCTAGAAATGTCAATAGTCAATTTCTCATAATTATATTACATTATTTTTTCTTTTCTGTTCAATTTTGGTCATATATTATTTCCTCCGTCTCATAATGAATGTGATTTTTCCTTTTCAGTAATATTTTTTTTGTCCGTGACAAAATAAATATCATGTATATAAATAAGAAAGCAATTATATTGCAATTTTACTATTGTACAAACAAAAAATATACAAATAAATAAAATACGTCTCTAAAAAATATTGAGAAGTCAAATGCCACATTATTATATGAGACAAAAAGAGTACTTAATTAATATGTTGGTCAACTTCCAGTTCCGTATTGAAAAGCATGAAATTGTTGCGGAACGTATTGGGAGAGTGATCAGGAAGTTTTAAAAAAGTACCATTGTTTTAGAAAATTATCATAATTCCCGAAAAATTCCTCCCACCTGTTGCATTATTTCTATATGCATGTAGTATATACTACTGCATAAGAATTTTTGGATCAGATTTCAATTTATTGAGAAAAAGTGTTTTATCCGAAAAACTTTCAATTCAAATTCTCTTTTTTCTTTCTTTCTTTCTTTTACTTAGTCCCGATATATATGCAATATAAATATAATGTCTCATTTAACTTTTGTCAACCATTTGAAGAAGCGTGGTTTACTTATTTTTATATTGTTAATATCATAGTAAATTATAATAATATTGTTTTCAAAATAAAATTTATTTTGACACGAGTTAAAACAAAGTGTGATAGGACAGAGGGGGTAATAAGCATATTAAAGACCCTATTACAAATAAAGAAGACAATTATAAAGGGAGTGGGGGTTGAGTGTCATAGCCAGAAAGATAAAAGGGAGAGGGGGTTGTGCCGGTGTTATGCCACAGGCCGTTGATAATTATGACTGATCATCAATGTCGTTATGTAATCGTCTTTATCATTTATTATAGAGAAAGTTTAGTTAGTTCATTATATGTTTACATGTTTATTATATTGAACTGCATCCCTAGTTATTGTGAATAACTAGTATAAGTTGGTAATGGATAACCATGGAGATTATTATATGCATGTGATGCACATTACACTTATGGGTACTTGCTAGAGAAGAAGTACTGAACATGACCTACCGATGAGATTTATGACATGGTCAATAGTCATATGAGTCATGATTAAATTTCATGATAGTCGTGTTATTGAATCCTTTGTACCTGAGATTATCATCGTCTTTCACTTGATGAACGTTGTGTTTGATGTAGTCTAGCACTATCTTTAATAGGATAGCAATAAGGGCTATGTTGGCATGATTGAATTTCTGTAGGGAAGAATGATAAGTCAAGACGGGATTTGTCCCTCTTATGAAAATAAATGTTTGCTTGGGCCCCTCGATGAATAGTGTTGATGAAATGTATGGCCATACTCAAGAAATTTGATAGAGATCAAATGTACTTGGATTATCAACATATTCGGAGTCGAGAAAGCATTGAACAATATGAGTTGACGTGGACCATGACCCATGTTCAATAGGACATCGTGGACAAAGGGATTGTGATATTTGATCTATCGGGAAAATCAAGCTTTGATGTTATATTAATTGGGTGGATATAATGGTTTGCTAGAAACCACTTATGTCTTACGAGGTCGATGTTTCACTACCAACATAAATATAATTCCAATTTGGGTCACACACAAAGAGCGAATTTGATTCTGGCTGAAAATTGAAAATTGGAAATCCGGCACATTTTGTAGCGCTACATACTTTGCCATGGGCACGTTTTGTAGCGCGACATACTTTGCCGTGGGACGACTCGTGCCCTTTTGGCCCAATTCATTCCTTGTGAAGGAACGACTGTATCAGAGAGTTGCATATAGTGGACGAGTCGTGCCCTACGGGACGAGTCGTGCTCACGACTCGTACCCCTGGAGACGACTCGTCCTGGCGGCGTTGGAAGCCCGTTTTTGGCTTGAAAAAGGACTCTTCTCCCTGGAAAAGGACTCTTCTCCCTAAGAGTTAGGGATTTATAGCAAGTATAAATATAATCCTTTTGCTCCAGCCATAAGTGACGAAAATTAAGGTTTATGAAACACTAATTCCTTAATTTTGATTATGAATCAAAGATCAAAACGTCTCAAAATCAATTCCATAACAGCCATTGATTATTGAAAGCAGTTTCAATAATCGGAAGGATCATCTAGCAATCCAACAAGAAGTGTTCTTGGTTCGTTCGCGTGTGGATCACCATTAGAGGGAGATTGCTTTATCTCCTAAAGCTTGAAGATCTCGTTTATTGATTCATCACCAAGGTTGAACAAGGAAGAAGAAGATCCAAGTCTCATCAACAAATTCAAAGGTTGAATTTTGAGATCAGTTTTGAACAAACAAATCGCATTAAGGTATGAAAATTCTATTTCATGTTTCTAATCTCTTCATGTATAGACGGATCAAAGGGCTAGGGTTTTGTTGTTATTTCTAAGTCTTCCGCTGCGTTTGTAACCCCAAAACCCAACAGGTTGATCAGTGCCATAGCCGGAAAGATAAAGGGAGAGGGGGTTGACTGTAACTGAAAGTTTTGTTAACATAGTTAGTTGGTATGATTGTATATACTCTCTCCGTCCCAAAATGATGCGACTTTTCAAACTTGCATTATAACTTTTGGAAACTCAGTGATTATGAATTCTTCATTTTTGAAATGTGACCTAACTTTAAATGAAAAGAGGAAACGAGACTCTTATTCCAGAAAAGAGGGAGTATATACATATGTGTATTGCTTAAAAATACTAGCCGAAAAGGAAGAAACAACTATACTGATGGTGCATATACATGTGTTTTGCCTAAAAATACTAGCCGAAAAGGAAGAAACAACTATACTGATGAACAAGATGTGGAAGAAAAGACGTAATCAGGGTGTGATCCTGCGTGGGTCACGAGGGAAAAGTGAAGCTGAGCGGATGTTTTTCAGGCCTAAGAAGAACATCACCACACGCTCTAACCCTGCTCCAAATCCGCCATGCGGGGGTGTACCATACCTTCAACAATAAATATCATACGCATAACTCATGAGTAGAAAATACACAAATAAACCAACAAAATATATATATAAAAAAAAAAAAAAAAAACATGTTGATTCTGAGAACACATACGACTACTCACATGTTTCATAATAATCCATGGAAAAGCTTCAAGCTAAGAAACAAGTTTGCATATGATATAGTGAAAGGGACCATCGGGATTCAAAAAAGCTCTACGCTATTTGGATCAATTTAATGGTGTCTAAAGCACTCGATGAGAAAACCAAATCATTATACCTAAATCAATCGTAGCATACCAGCACTAGGAGAGAGAGGAAGTATTCTACAAGCAAAAAATCAGATTTAAGTCTTTGTTATCGCATAAGTGTAATACGCCCTCAGTTTCCCAGTATAAATGTCACATTTGATCAACTAAGTTGAAATTTTACCAAAAAGTTGTGAAAATTTGATTATCTTCATTCATACCAATATGAAAATGGTTATTGACCAATAGAAACACTATTCATAACTATTTTTAAATTTTCATGAAGATAAATAATTTAATATTAACTTGTTAGTCAAAGTTCAACTTAGTTACCAAATGCGACATTTATTTCAAGCGCCTAATTCCCATTTAAAAGATTTCCCGGACTAAACTCACCAGATATTTCTATGCTACAAGACACTTAACAGTAATTTTGGGATTTATTTAAGATAATTATGAATTGATATTGATATTTTGGATAGAACATGCATGACTCCCGAATATTTCACACCTCCTGAGGATGAGCAAAGGGCCTTATAAATCTAAATCACATAGAGGTCAATGTTTCTAACAACCAACCCGTGAAAGAAACGTAAACAGAGGACTTTTTTTTGGGATGAGATAAGTACTTGGGAAAAAAATATACCTGAAGGAATCAATATATGTCGACATTGACTCTGTCTTTACATCAATTCCACATGCTTCTGCACGAGTGGTCAAAAGCTCGGCATTGTGAATACGTTGGGATCCTGAAATGATCTCTTCACCTGTATGAACACACCGGGAGAAGAAGCTAAATCAAATATATCCTCAGTTTGATGGAGCTAGTTATATGTGCCTTACCTCGAATGAAGGCGTCAAATGAATTACTATAAGCAGGATCATAGTAGCAAGGCATTGTATAAAATGGCCGAACAGCCAAAGGATATCTATGAAGTATATAGAACTCCGTTCCGTACCTACAGTTAGGAGACAGTCCAGCCATCAGAGAAAGGAAGAAAAGAAAAAGTAAATATAGAAATGTGATACGCCTTTAACAGGTATGAGTTTTCGTAATACTTTTCCAACACAAGCTTGCCCAATTTCCTCTCCGATTCTGTGTTAAGGTCCGCAAGTGGATCAACTTCAACGCCAGCGTCCTGTGGTTTAAAGAGTTCGTGGAGAAATTACAAATATACTAAAAAAGCAGGACCAGTACATCCATCAACCAAATCTTATACAGAACTTGCTACATCATTATAAATAACAATAACAAACTCTCTTTTTTGGTTTAACACTACAAAGCCAACACATAAACTTACCAAATCTTGAATAAAACATTTTGAAGTATCTTGGTTCATGGAACAATACTAAGCCAAACAAATTTCACATTAGGTTAACACTACAAAGTTTCTGATTCTGATTCCTTTTAAGCAAATATATACATATATTTATTGGAAAGTTTCAAGTGATAACATTTAACATTAAATCCACTAACCTTCAGCATTTGAACCCCTTCTTGGAAGGTAAGGCGCAAGGTCTTTCTCAAGTACTGCAAAGTTTAAACAATCAGTATCGGTACAAGAGAAATATGAAGTACAATAACAAGCTACCGCCCAAAATAGAGAAGTCATAAATAAAAACAAATAGCTGATCAAAAGTTCTAACTTTTACAACAACAAAACCTTAGTCCAAAAAACATAACATGAAACTTCATAAGTCAACTTTTCTGGGGTAGAAAAAAGCACTAGGCATCAATGTCTGATAAAAAAAAAGTCCAAGTACCACAGAGAAACACCAGTAATTACCTTCAAAGGCTCAAACGGAAACTGTTTCCCAATTGCTTCAAGCTCTTTCTGGAATTTATTCAAACCGTCAAACATTTCAACAAACAAGCGGTCGACGATGTCCATCAACTGCATGTATACAAAAGTTCATCATCGTACAACTATATACCTATGTATCGTAATCACGCATGCTTGTGGGATTCAAATTTATACCTCACTATAATGCAACTTAATCTCCATTTCCACATCAAGACCATTGAATTCACACAAATGTCTGTTTGTAAAGGAGGGTTCTGCTCTGTAAACAGGACCAGTCACATAAACACGTGTGAAGCCACCAGATATTGCCATCTGCTTGTGAAGCTGAGGTGACTGTGCCAGACAAGCCGGTTTCCCAAAATAATCGACCCTGAAAACATCTGCACCACCTTCACTTGCTCCTTTTAAAAGTTTCGGTGTTTCAATTTCACGAAAACCCTCACGCTTCAAAAACTGACGGAACAACTGAAAGATAGTATTTGAAGTCAGGCCTAATTTTGAAGTGCATGAATTAGTATTTGTGGGTATACAAAAGGTCAATCTGTCTCAGGTTAACTAAGACTTGGTTTTATTTTTGTATTTTGCATATAAAAAGTACGGTTTAAGCAAAAACCAGATCTAACCTAGATCCACTTGATGGTTGGGGTCGGTTAGAAAGGAAATTCAATATGTCTACATATATTAAGAAGATGATGCAATTCATCAAAGTTAAAGTACTCCATTTGACATTTGTAACTGGGCTGATGTTAAGGAAATTCAATACTTCTATAAATAGCAAGAGGGATGGGATCCAGTCCAGTCATTTTAGCTAGAGAAGAGTAGGTAATGAAAGCACAAATGCAAATAAATGTCATTCATCATTATTGTTAGCATACTGTTTTTGGAACAGAGTAGCTCGACTATTTAATTAGGTTCGATTGAACTAGGTTTATATTAGCCTTGTCGAGCACATTCATTTCATCATTCATTTCATTACGGCCACCAAACAAACATACTCCGTATTATGGAGTTTTGACCAAAGGACAGGGAGAGGGCATTGAAATTTACCCTAGATCAGATTATCATTTCTACAGACTCACTTTTGTTTCTACCCCCCCCCCCCACCCCCACCTCAAGTCAACTTAATTATATAAGGACCGGGTAAGGAAAGGAAATCATGGAATATTAACCCAGTGTAAATCATGGAACATCACCCCAATGTAAATCATGGAACATCAACCCCATGTGAATCATGTTAAAATGATCCACTTGATGGTGAGGGTCAGTTAGAAAGGAAATTCAAAACTTCAATGCATTCACAGTGGTGTCAAGCAAATCACGGAACATCAACCTAGTGTATGAAAATATTGAATATGCAAAGGAGCTGATTGGTCTATTAAGAAATAATGTGAATATATATACATCTTTGACTTCTTGCTTAATGCAAGAAATTCCATGCATGGCTGGCGTACGCAAGTCCAGAACCCTGTTATTCAGACGCGTGTCCAGATTGACCCGGACAAGCTGTTCTCCAGCCTGCAGTTTTCAACCAGAATTTTATATTAGTAGACATCTAGGGATAAAAAGTTTCAAACACTTATATAATGGGATCACTCAGTTAACGATGGAGTATAACCCAATTCAAAGGATATCCACCTGAAATCATGTTAAATGTTAACAGCTTGTCAGAACATACCTCTAAGGCCTTGTCAATTTCAACATCACTTCGGGCAGCATCTTCAACATTTATAGGAAGAACAGGCATGGCTGGGTTTATACAATAAATTTTTCTAACTTGAATTTCAACCTACAGAAAATAGATGCAAGGTCATGAGATTTTTAACAGAAACTAATGTCAAGTTTAAAATATCGAAAAGAATAATTAGAACAATTAGAAAAAAAACTTTTTCAGAACCGATTTGGAAAAATCAAATTAATTTAGTTACTGCAGTTGTAAAAAAAAAAAAAACACAATCATATTGGAGTAACTTGTAAGTATACAACACCAATATAAACATTATATACCTCCTGAGTTGTTTCAGTAATGGGTTTTTCAGGAACAGAGACGATGCCTTGAACATAAATAAACGACTGTGTACTCAAAGAAGTAGCAAACTTGACCATCTGCGTGCTAACAAGGTCCGGCTCAACCCTCAAAACAGCCTGAATCGTGAATGCCTCTTCACTCAAAACCAAAAAAGTCATACGCTTACTGGATGGACGAATTTTCTTGGCCTTGCCGCTTATTAACACCATCTGATCTTTCAATTCATCCGTGAGCGAAACGACCTTGGTCCATTGCTTGCCGGAGTCGAGCTTTGACTCGAGTTCCTCGAGTCTTGCTATGTTACCATAGTTGGCTTCGAGTGGATCATATTCATCAGGACTCCGGCCTTTAGAGCTGGCGGCAGTGTCGTTTGCCATCATCATAGTAAGCACCGTAAGATAAGAAGAAGCCCCGAAGTAAGCACCGTAAGATAAGAAGAAGCCCCGAAGAGTATAGACAATGGCAATGGCAGAGAGAAAAAGAATTAGACTCTTATATAGAGTCTCATTGTATTCACAATCATTATATATATAGGATATTACTTACAAGAGTCCTAGAATAATATGGAAAGAGTCCTAAAACAATATGGAAAGAAATAATATCAAAGAGCATAAATATACTCCTACCTAAACTAAAAGACTAAGAGATACGTACTCCCTCCGTCCCGCTAATATTAGCACAAACACTGTTTGCGCGGGAATTAAGAAATATGATATTTTAATAAAATGTTGTGAGTGTAAAAGAATGAGTGGAGAGAGAATGAGTGGAGGGTGTAATAAATTATAATGGTGTTGTGAGTATTAAAATAATGTAGGAGAGAGAATGAGTGGGATTGGGTGAATATTTTATTAATATAAAGTTTCCTTTTTGGGAGTGTGCGGATATTAGCGGGACGCCCAAAAAGGAAAGTGTGCTAATATTAGCGGGACGGAGGGAGTATATAATAATAAATCAAAGATTGCACACAATATTACACGAGATATTGTGTACGTTAATAAGCACTACTCTCAAGCTCTCAATATTTACAGCTTTCAGCTTATTCAAAATAGTCGCTAATTTTTACACCGAGGGGCTTTAGCTTCATAATTTTTGCACATAACATGTAATATGTAAATTGTAATTACCTGTGAACTAAAGACGAATGATGTCTAACTTTCCGTCAGCTATGACGGCAAATGACGGCGGTGATGATCCCGGAAGAGGGAGGAGGAGGAGGATGGGCTAGGGTTGATTTTCTGTTTCAAGAACATAAACGCCACCGTTTTCTTCTAATCGATCCAGGCAGGGGCGGAGCCAGGAATTGGCCCGGGGGGGGCGGAAAAAAAAATTCGGGTCGGACAAGTAAAAAATGGGTCGGATCCATGAAATACAATGTATTTTAGTTAACAAAAATGATAAAAGTAAATAATTCAAAGGACGATTGAAATAATGTTGAAGTATTTAACGCAAACAATTTATTAAAATATATTACTCGTACAAAAAAGAAATTCAAATTTGCTAATTAAACTTGGGATAATAGGAAGAAAGACCAAAAACAAAATAATGGGAAAAGCCTAACGAATTAATTAAGATTGAAAAAATGTGAGGAAATTAGGAGAAAGAGAAAAACAAAACTGTTAAGAGAAAGAATAGCAAAGATGGAAGACAAAATTAATTGAAAATGTAGGTAGTAGGGTTCAAACATGAATTTGAAAGGAAACATCAAAGGCTTTAACTTCACCCCTTCTACCGCTGAACCACACCACTCACTGGTCTTAATCTTGAAGTTAATTATATATATACATATATAACAAAAATATGGTGGGGGCAAAAAAAAAAAAATTTCCACTGCATTTCCGCCGCTGGGGGAGGGGGCAGGTGGGGGAGTCGGGCTTTGGTAGGCTACAAAGGCCACAAATTGTTCACAATATTCAAAGAGTCCTAATGTATTTCTTATATTTAATTGTAGCAAAATCTTAAAAAAAAGAAAAAAAAAACACGTTTTTTCTTAAGTTTAGAAAAAACGTATTTTGTTTCTCCCGCTAGTGTCAGTGCCAGTGTAACAAAGTGTCAGTGCATATGTAACAAAGTATCAGTGTAAAAAAGTGTCAGTGTTAATTTAACAAAATGCCAGTGTAAAAAAGTGTCAGTGCATGTATATTAAATGTCAGTGTAAAAAATATCAGTGTTAGGGTAAAAAAGTGTCAGTGTTAGTGTAACAAAGTGCCAGTGTAAAAAAGTGTCAGTGCATATATATTAAGTGTTAGTGTAAAAAGTGTTAGTGTAACAAAGTGCCAGTGTAAAAAAGTGTCAGTGCATATATATTAAGTGTTAGTGTAAAAAGTGTTAGTGTAACAAAGTAGTAGTGTAAAAAAGTGTCGGTGCATGTATATTAAGTGCCAGTGTAAAAAAATGTCAGTGTTAGTGTAACAAAGTGACAGTGTAAAAAAATGTCAGTGTTAGTGTTATTAAATGCCAGTGTAAAAATAATTTTTTTTAAGCTTAGAAAAAAATGAATTTTTTATAAGAACAACTCTTAATTGTATGGAATTATGAAAAAATTGACTCTTGTTTTTATTAAATGAACTCCAATTTCTTTGAATATATCTACCAAATTTAGGATATCTTATCTAATTTTAGTACTACCACTTTCATCCTAAAATAGATATTCATAATTTTCTTAAATACAAATAAAATTAAATATTCATTTTAAATCAAATTCAGGAATTTTTTCTCAAATAATACATTTTTAAAATTTTATTTACCAAAGTGACCTACTGTTCAAACTTTTTCTCAAAATGTCCCATTTTCTGAAAACTCGCTACACCGTGTAGCGAGTTTAAAAAATTTCAATTAAAATCGCTACACGGTGTAGCGATTTTAAATTTGCTAAATTTTATTTAATATTTATGCTTAAAAAAAAAAAAAACCAAATTTGAAATCGCTACAGGGTGTAGCGATTTCAAATATACACAAAAAAGCCAAACAAACAAAGTTACGTACACTATGAGTATATAATAATAACTACTTCCTCCGGCTCTAAATTACAAAATAATAATATAAAAATTATATATTAATAAAGAAAACTAAATAGAAATATTATTTTTTTCATTTCAAATAAATATTTTAAAAAATGTACTTCTATAAAAAAAATATTTTTCATTTCAAAAATAAATATTACTTTCGACTCAAAATGAATAACCAAAAAATAATACTACATTTTTTGTCCAAATAAATGAGCATTACTTCCTTCGTCTCAATGAATATTTTATAAAATAATACTCTTCATTTGCCTCAAAAATTAATACTATCATATTTTGAGACGAAGACACTAACATTACAAACATTAATTTTAGAGGCTAATGAAGTAGTATTAATTTTTAAAATATTCATTGAGATGAAGGAAGTAATGCTCATTTTTTTGGACAAAAAATGTAGTATTATTTTTTGGTTATTCATTTTGAGTCGAAAGTAATATTTATTTTTGAAATGAAAAATATTTTTTTATAAAAGTACATTTTTTAAAATATTTATTTGAGATGAAAAAATAATATTTCTATTTAATTTTTCTTTATATATATATAATTTTTATATTATTATTTTGTAATTTAGAGCCGGAGGAAGTAGTTATTATTATATACTCATATCATAGTGTGTACGTAACTTTGTTTGCTTGGCTTTTTGGCTTTTTTGTGAATATTTGAAATCGCTACACCCCGTAGCTATTTCAAATTTGTTTTTTTTTTTTTTTAAGCATAAATATTAAATAAAATTTAGCGGGACGGAGGGAGTATATACTTATATTATTGGTTGTCCCATTTATAAATTTTTCATTTCTAAAATTAATGTTTGTAATTGATGCTGCAGGAATTGTGCTTATCAATCTTCCTCCACGTGGCAGGACTGATCACCTGGCTCCTTGACCTGAAAACAGAACCCACGACTAGCCGGATGTGTCTCCGGCGAAGACGCTCGGGCGTGAGAGTAAGATCACAGTTGTATATAGCTCAAAATGTATTGAATAATGCACTCAGAATACAAAATGGCAGTTACCTTTCACCGTTTGGTAGTGATGAAGTATTTATAGGCAAGAGTGATGTATTTTTGGGGAGGCGGCATGTCCTCCGAGATTATAGCGGCGGTTACTTGGTCATGGGCACGTGTCTATAACGGTCCCTGATTTGTAGGGATGTAGTTGTGAGCATTGATTGACCAAATAAGCCGGCAAGTGCCAGGTCGTCACTTGCTGATTTAGGTCGAGGTCGCCACTCGTGGAATGGTCGACCTGACTGTCGGGTAGAGCATGGTTCGTACCCGAATAGTAGCATGGATCATGAGGTCGGACTAAGTTAGGTCGGGACTTGTAAGTCGGACCATGGACTTAGTCGACCGATGTGTGAGATGGGCCTTGGGCCTTGTTCTGATTGGATTAGTTTCATTGAGAATGTGGGTGCCAACGCTATCTGAGATTGGGCTTTACTCGTTTGGCCCAATTCGACACTTTTGGTATGTTCAGTGGCCCCCAACTTTCGAGTTGACTTCGTCGACTTGGAAGTTAAGAAGATTTCTTCGCCAAAAAATTGCTTTACTCGAAGCTCGATACTAGTAGGTCGACCATGATGACGTGGCAACATCCTGATCGTTGGTGACGGACGGTCGGAGATGAAGGAGCGCCGGTTTTAGTAATGATTGCAATTCTGACTCTTGGAACTCCTTCTCGGAAACCGCTTCAGCTTTTAATTTTGGAAAATTAATTTTGATTTTCTTTTCCCCTTCCAAATTTAGGAAAATATAAATAGAGAAATCCTTCTTCGTTTAGAACTTTTACTGCTCTAGAACTTCTTCTTCTCCGGCGATAATCAAGGGATTTCAAAGACGATTTAAATTCAGCTCTCGGCTCCAGCAACGAACTTCCTTTCTTCAATCAATTGAGGTATTTCCCTTGTATTTTTGTTTTAGGACTTTAATTTCTGCTTGGTGCTTAATTCCGCCATGGCTAGAACCTTTAGTAGTGAACCAGGAGCTTGGTATGGCTACTGTACTATTAATCGTAGGGCATGTAAGAATGTGAACGGTGAGTGGAGAGCGATGTCCTTAGATGAGTGCGCCTCCATTTTGACTAGTTGGGGATTGAATTACACTGAGATAGGGCTGCCCATTGTAGGAGAAACTGATAATGTGGTGATTGACGACTCAAACGTTGTCGCTTTTCATTTATTCCATGAATTGCTTGACCATATCACCTTATTTTATGTTAGGGACGTCCAAAAGCCCTCCTTCCTTAGAAATAGGATAGGTTTCCCAGGGGAGTCTAGGTCGTCCTTAGGTAGGTCGACTGATCATGATCATAGGACCGACTCCCCGCTTCCTCTTTTGCTTGTACGTATATGACGACTCAAGAAGGGAACGCCGCCTCAACTTCTTCTCGGTCCTCGAATTGTTAATGCATTTGGGTCCAATGTGGTGCCGAGGCAAGAATGAGAGGGGCTATGTACCTCAACGACCTACTCGTGGGAGGAAGAACTTGGAGTCTCGTTATGATGTGATCTACAACTTCTGTGGGGTAGATAGGGCAGACTTTAGGTTGACTATCCTTACTCAGAAACAATTTTTAGCCAAATACCGTTCGACCTTCACTAAAGATGCTACTAGGGTAGCTTTCTTCTACTGACGCTTGAGGCCGGTTTGAGGCCGCCGTTGGATCCTTTCATTAATGAGTTTCGGAATGTATGGATGCCCTCCCCTTCGGCTCGGTGCTAACACTTGCAGAGTGCCGGGTGTGCTTTGCAATGGTGTGCGTGCTCTTGGGACATGAGCCTTGCATGAAGGTTTTCAAAGAGTTTTTTGGTGCCAAGCTAGATAAGCACGACTGGGGAATTAGCACTCCCTCCAAGCCCAACTCTCCCAAGTTGTTTACCAACCTTCCAAATAAACACAATTGCTGGAACTCACATGTAGTTTTAGTTGAGAGCAGGCTGGGTTGGGAATTTCCGTTGCCCCATGATGAATCTGATGCTATCAGTGAGGAGAATTACTGGGAGCCTCCTTGGTGTAGAACTTTGTATAGAAAGCTGTGTGCCCTGGTCAAGGATGGACCCGTTGATTGGGAGTCATTAGTGACAACCAAGTACAATTATGTTCTAGCAGGGATGATGCCTGGAGATGAGGCAGTAGTGCCCCTTGCACCGGTATTGAGAGGCCAGGTGTACCCTGATTGGGTAACCCACTCTTTGGGTAGATTAGAGGAGAATTGTCAGTTTTGTCAGAAGCAAGCTGACTACTGCAAGAACAATGGAGAACACATCGGTGGTAAGGGTTTATTCGCCTTTTCTCATTAGCTCGTCCAATGTTAACTTGCATGAGTGCCTTTTTATAGGCGTATAAGATTGCTTTGATCTGCATACTTAACTTTCAGCTCGACACTTATTTGCTCGCTTGTTGAATTAATTAATTCGTACATAGAACTTATTTCGAATAGCAACTCCTTATCAAATTGCCTGCTCGTATGTAGAGTTATTCAATTCGTACATAGAACTGCTTTGAATTGTCGAGCTAATACTTTGATGTCGTGCAGTTTTGACTCCCGAACAAGAAGCCGCCATGGTTCGAATTGTTGGAGTTTCTGACAAGAAGAAGTCTAAGAGGGCCCACGGTGCTGCGAACGCCAAGGCCAGCAGAGAGAGGGATGCTGCTGCAAGGAATAACCTTCTCCCCAAGGACAATGCTGGGTTAATTCCAATGGAGGAGGTCGCTATAGAGGACCTTCAACAGAGTGGTTCCCATTCCATGAATGTGAATGAGGGAGGGGAGGAATTCAGCAGGTCGCCTAGGCCAAGTCCGAGCTCTGATCCTGTTCAAGAGGCCAATGCTGCGACCTCTGGGGCTGAGATGGCGGGCTCCAGCCCAATGAATGTAGTTGAAATTGATGATGTTGTTGAAGAGGAAGATGATCAGGCATTGAGGACGAGGAAAAGATCAAGGTCTGGGAAGGGCAAGGCCGTCTCCCCAAGTCTACTCCCTCCTTTAGCCCCCCCTCCGAGGAGCCAGGAGTCTGTAGATGCTTTGATTCAGAAGCTCAGCGATGTTCCCCCTCTCATTGGGGTCAACAGCATGACCCGGCGCTATCCCGACGTGGCGCTTGGTCAAGTGGTGGTGAGAAGGGCCCTGGATGTGGATCTCCTAGCCCACTTTGAAGAGAAGGGGATGACTCGCAGGAATTTTCACCGATCTGGGTTGGTACACGCCGAGGTAAACCTTTACTTTCCCTTCGTTTAGTCGCTTATTATATTAGTTCGTCAGTTCTCCTCTTGGTCGAGCTAATACTTCAATGATTCCTCTAATGCAGTCTCTCACCATGAACGAGCAAGCAAAAAGCTCCTGGAGGGCGTCAATTGAGAGGGAGAAGCGGGCCCTGCGCGATTATGCCAAGAAGGCACAAGAGCTGGCTGACTTGAGAGAAAAATATAACGATCTGGACAACTCGTGTGAGGCCAACGAGATGGTGAAAACCAAAGCTTTGTCCGATCTGGAGGCTGCTAAATCCAAGCTCAAGGAGGTGGAGTTGGAGAGAGATACTGAAAAGAAGAACCTGGAGAAGACCAATACTGAGCTAGCCACCATCAACAAGCTCTTGAAGGATAAAGATGCCCTATTGCTCGAGCTGCAGGAGGAGCATCGACTTGAGAGAGAGAAGGGCCAGAAAGATCTTCATGCTGCTGTAGAGAAGGCTGCTAAGGACGCCTCTGAAGCCGCCATTGAGAAGTTCAAGGAAGGGGATGAGTATTACAACGCTATAGTGTCCAAGGCTCAAGACTTCCTTGAGGTAGGGAAGAGGCATATGGCTCGCCGTGCACTGGTAGATCCAACGGCCACAGTTACCATCGAGCAATTAGCTCGTTGGTTTTCTGAGTCCCAGTACGATATGCCAGCTCGCCAAGGTCATTCGCTTGTGCCTTATCTCGAGAATGACTTGGCCTTTATAGCCCAGGAGGACGAGGATGATCATTGCGAGAAATGGGAAGCTCCCCCTATAGCTGATAGGAACTTTGATGTAGTCTTGGTCGAACTTGAGGATGCCAAGCCATGGAGACAATGGATGAACAAATTTATTCGGAGGCGGGCAAACCTTTGGAGTCTCAGCAACAAGGAGAGGAAGAGGGTCGAGCCGCTATCGACGACTGTGCCGATGTTGGCCAGACTCCCGAATTGTTTTGTTTGGGTTTGTAATGAACAAGTTCCAAACAATTTCTTGTTTTTGCTTTAACATAATTCAAATGCCTTGGCCCAGTTTTTGGGAGGCAAAATATTTTTGTAAACTAATTTTGCTTAAGTCTTAGCCCGTTTTGGGAGACTTATTTCTATCGTAGCTGACTTTTGTTTCCAGAATGTCGTATGCTTTTCATTCCATATTGTATGTCGAGCTAGATGTAGATAATATAAGTGAGTTAATTTGAGCCTAAAGGCGACTTGATCTTGTTGGTGTAGTCGACCTCAGACTTAATTAACTTTTTTGTGAACGAGATTGACCATAAGTCAAACCTGTTCACCCTTTGAACTGATTAAGAATCGAGTTAGTTGAAACGAAGTCGACTAAGAGTCGGACTTGTTAAATGAACAAAGCCGATTTAGAATCGAGCTAAGATGAACTGACTAAGAGTCGAGTTAAGATGAACTGACTAAGAGTCGAGCTCATTAGAACAAAGTCGACTAAGAGTCGGACTTGTTAAATAAACAAAGCTGATTAAGAATCGAGCTTGTTGGAACGAAGCTGACTAAGAGTCGAGTTAAGATGAACTGACTAAGAGTCGAGCTCATTAGAACAAAGTCGACTAAGAGTCGGACTTGTTAAATAAACAAAGCTGATTAAGAATCGAGCTTGTTGGAACGAAGCTGACTAAGAGTCGAGCTTGTTAAATAAACAAAGCTGATTAAGAATCGAGCTTGTTGGAACGAAGCTGACTAAGAGTCGAGCTTGTTGATGTTAATGTAACACTATGCTTGATGGAATGAACTGCACTTTTTATTGAAGTAGGAAATATGCTTACATCGACTTGAAGCTAGAACCTAATACAAGCTTGAACTTTGAAACCAAAAACTAGAAGTAGTATTTGATGAGGTGAGTAGCATGCCAAGGATGTTTCAATTCGTCACCTCCAGGATGAGCTATCATGTAGGTTCCTTCTTTGACGACTCGAGTAACCACATATGGACCTTCCCAATTAGGAGATAGTTTGTTCTGCTGGGTCCTTCTACCCGTTGCTTCAATCTTTCTTAACACATAATCTCCAACCTGGAATGACCTTGTTTTAACCCTCTTGTCGTGGTAACTCTTAGTTCGCTGCTTGTAGTTGACCATTCGGAGGTAGGCTGTCTCTCGCTTTTCGTCGATTAGATCCAGGTCGATCAATCTGTTGTTATCATTTTGCTTCTGATTGAAGAAAGTCACTCTAGCAGTGGGGAATCTGAGCTCAGCAGGTGCCATAGCCTCTGACCCATATGTGAGAGCGAAAGGGGTTTCCCCCGTAGGCCCCCGAGTGGTTGTACGGACTGCCCAAAGAGCAAGTGGGAGTTCGTCCAACCAGTTGTTGCGTCGACCTACGAGTCCTGTCTTGAGTGATGATAGGACAAGTTTATTCGCCGTCGCCTTGCCCATTTCCTTGAGGGTAGGCGACGTAAGATTGCCAATGCTTGATTCCCACTGCTCATCTCTGCTTCGAAAGGTCTGGAGAATTGCAGTCCGTTGTCAGATACTATGGCTCTTGAAAAACCAAATCGGCACCAAATGAAATCATGAATGAAGTTTATAGCATTCTCCTCCGTGATGCGAGCTAATGGTTTAGCCTCAACCCATTTAGTGAAGTAATCTATAGCAACGATCACATACTTGCAATTTCCTCGGGAGGGAAGGGTCCAATCAAGTCGACACCCCACATGTCGAATGGCCAGCCGCAATTACCGGAGTCTCGCCGGTTGTAGGCATGTGAGGTAAGTTGGCAAACCTTTGGCATTGATCACATTGCCGAACAAAGCCGTGAGTGTCGCCTCTCATATGTGGGCCGCAGTATCCCAAAGTGATTAACTTGTCTGCAAGAGTCCCGGCCCCCGGTGTCCACCACGTATCCCACTGTGTACTTCATGTATCAATAGGGCGACCTCTAGGGTGGATGCACTTTAGCAATGGCCGAGTATAAGATCTTCCGAATGTATCGCCTCCTTGAATGACATATCTCGGAGCTTTCTTTTTGATAGCTCGAGCCTTCTTCTCGTCCTCTCCGGCCTCGCCACTTTGCAAGTATGCTTTCATTTCCTCGATCCAACACTTCTCCCGAGTCCAATTTCTTGAGGGATCATCTATGCACCGAATTTTTACCCTCTCATAAGCCGGATTTTCGAGGAAGGAGATGGGCTCGTCATGTGGCTCATCCGAAGTAGCCGCTCGAGAGGAGGTCGGCCACTCGTTATCTTCTCTTCCAATCCTTTCAATCTCCTGTAATTCTAAGTCCTTTATCAGCTCTTTCACCAGTCGCAGTATTTGATGAGAGTAGAACTAAGCACTTCGTACTCGCCTTTGACCTCGGTTGACTATCAATTGTGAGTCACAAGTAAGCCATGATCTTAGTCGCTCCAAAACACTTGGCGTACTCAATAGCCGCAATCAAGGCTTCATATTCACTTGGTTGTTGGAAGCGTCAAATTTGAATCTTAGTGATTCCTCGTAAACAGCCCCTGCACTGCTCGACCAAGACAATTCCAGCTCCACCGACATTTTTTGTTGCCGACCCATCTCGAATATACCTTCCAACAATCGTCGGGTAGGTTAATAGCGACTTGTGACTCGGCTCTCTCCTTTGCCCTTTTCTTTTGGAGCTCGCCGCCGTCATCCTCCTTGGTGAACGTAAGCTCGACTCAAGAAGTCAGCCAGTAGCTTGAGCTTTCAACGCCTTTCGAGGTCGATATTCAATGTCAAATTCAAGAGGGCAATTGACCAATTGAGCAGCCGACCAACTCTCCTGGCCAGTGCGATTTTTCTTAAGGGAGCATTGGTAAGAACCACGATTGGATGAGCCAAAATAAGCTCGTAACTTTCTTGAAGCTACGACTAGGGCATAAGCAACTTTCTCGCCGTTGTAATACCCGCTTCCACGTCCGTCAAAGCTTTACCGATGTAGTACACTCGGCTTTTGAAGCCCTTCATCCTCTCTAATCAAGGCAATGCCACGTACTTGTCTCCCGCAGATAGATAAACAAACAATGTCTCACCAGCTTGTCGGGCTACTCAAGAGAGGTGGAGTAGCGAGATAATCTTTTCAATTGCCGGAACGACGAATGACATTCGGTCGTCCATTCAAAGCTTTTCGTCCCCTTAATGCTTTGAAGAAAGGGAGAGACCTCTCTCGCCGACTTTGATATGAAACGGCCAAGAGCCGCTACCCTTCCATTAAGTCGCCGCATCTCTTTGATAGTAGTGGGAGCCTTCATGTCGACTAGAGCCTTGATCTTCTCCGGATTAGCCTCTATGCCCCTCTCGAGATACCATGAATCCCAAGAACTTGCCACCGCAACTCCGAATACACATTTGCTAGGATTGAGCTTCATGTCGTTTGCTCGTAAATTGGCGAATGTCTCCTTTAGGTCGACTACGTGACTCCCAGCCTTGGTTTTAATGACCATGTCGTCAACGTAAGCCTCCATATTTCGACCAATTTGTGAGGCAAAGACTTTGTTCACCATTCTCTGATAAGTTGCACCCGCATTCTTCAAACCAAATGGCATCATATTGTAGCAAGAGATGCCCCCACCGCTCGAAATGCCGTCTTGACTATATCGTCCTCGTGCATCTTAATCGGTGGTATCCCGAGTAAGCGTCGAGGAAACCGAGGGTGGAGTGCCCAGCAATAGAATCCACCACTTGTCGATCCTTGGAAGGGGATAACCGTCTTTTGGGCATGCAAGGTTCAAAGTGGTGAAGTCGACACACATCCGCCATTTGCCGTTTGATTTCTTCACCATGACCACGTTGGCCAGCCAGGTTGTATGAACGGCCTCTTTGATTATACCTGCACTCAAAAGTTTTTGTACCTCAGCTTTTATAGCCTCTTCCTTGTCGCGAGCAAAGCTTCTCAATTTCTGGGGCCTAGGCTTAATGGTCGGGTTGACTTCGAGTCGATGAACAGCGACCTCCTCCTTGATTCCCCTCATGTCCTCTACTCTCCATGCGAAGACATCACTGCTTTCTTTGAGTAGCTTTATGATTTCTGCTCGCTCCTCAACTGATAACCGCTTTCCAATTTGAATTTTTTGGTCGGGGTAGGAAGAGTTGGTGATGATTGACTCCACTCATCTACGCCTTCTAACTCAGTCCATCTCTCGAACCGGCAGAAGTTTCTACTATGATTTCCCGACCTTTTGTCTTTCTTCGCCTCCCAAATGCGGAGCTTCCTCTGCTATCATATCATCGAGCTTGTCTGCAACCTCGTTGGTAGGGGCCCCCGAGTTATTGTCTATCTGGAGGCATAGGTCACCTATGACGACTTGATCGACCATAACTACATCTGGATCGACCTCCGTGGTGTTAGAGTGACGTGTCGACTCAAGCATGACCTCGTCATTTGAGCGATAGGTCGACTCTACCACGTCGGTGATTGTTGACAACGGGTAGTTTTGGTGGATCGATCGAGACAGCCTTCAAGTAACCATCGCCAGCCTCAATCTCCAGCCTCCCTTTTCTTTCTTTCTCTCGTAACATGATCCAGATATGCGCGAGCCGTGCCTTGTACGCAACCCACTCCAGCAGTGTGGGGAACTTTACTCGCCGGTGAGGAATTGATGCTACCATTCCAAGAGCGACTGTCCAGAATTCCAAGTATGGCGGCATAGTCACTATTTACATCAATTACGATAAATTGTACCTTCGAGACAATCCCGAGGGGGTGCTGCCTAGGTCGACGCCGAGCACTATCTCGGCCTTTAGCATCAACTCCTGGTTGGTGAAGCCCTCCAACCTCGCCATCATATCTCTCCAAACTGCTCATCATTAAGACCCATCTCCTTGAAAGTTTTATAAAACAAAATATCCTGCAGCCCCCGTGTCGACTAAGAGTCTCGCTCGTCGTACATCCATCAATGAGACCCGGGATGACGAGAACTTGCTCCCTAGCCGCCATATTGGTTGCCAATTCATGGGGGTAGAAGCCGATTGCTTCATCTCTTACTTCTCTCCTCGAGGCACATGTGGGGCCTTATTGAGCCGGAATATCTTCAGGCTTGATGGCCGTGTTGCTTGCTTGTTCAAGAATGACCCCTGTGCCCGCCTAGGCCGCCTAGGTCCTTGTTGCCCACCCGCCGGCCGCTCACCTCCCCTGCCTTGAGGTCTCTTCACATAAGCTTTCGAGTCTCCCCGGTCGACCATTCTCTCGGATGATACGCTTTAATCCCAAGCAATCCTCTCGTGAGATGACCAGTGTCTTTGTGGTAGTCGCAGATTTGCCGTTGTCCCGCCTAAACTTGTTGCCCGGATTCATTGGGACTGGAGGAGCCACCGACAAAGCATTTAAAATCTCGCCCGACTCACCGTGAGGGGAGCGAAAGCTTCGGCACCTTCTCTCGTCGCCCTAGTTCTCGTTCTTTCCATTTTTATTGTTCCCCCATTCTTGTTGGAGTCCTTTTTATCATCGCCGACCTCCACCTCGGGGCTTTTACCATTCTTTTTCTCCTTCCTCTCCTCGAAGAGCGACATTGTATACCTTCTCGAACAACTCTTGTCGAGTTGTCACCGTACGAACCGTAAGCTCGTAATCCATGTCTCGCCGAGGAAATACCGCTTTCTGAAGGCAGATGACTTCCCTATCGCTGATGTCCTCCTCTATCTTGTCCACCATTTCTTTGAACTTGGTGAAGTAGCTCATCGAGCTTTCATTCTTCGCTTGCACCAAGTTATTCAAGTCTCGCGACGCCGTCTTCCGAGCTCCCGCAGCCGAGAAGCGATCTAAGAACTTTGTCCCGAAGCCTCGCCCAAGTGGTGATGCTATCGCAGCCCAAACCATTGAACCAAGTTAAGGCCGCTCCAAGAAGGGTGCTTAGGAGGGCTTTACACATGTTGTCATCTTCATTGGCGACAAAGCACATAGTGGCCTCCGTGATGTTGTATGTGACTTTTCGCATTCGTGGACCCCGAATATTTCTCTAGAGGAGGTAACCCGAAAGGTTGGAGGAGGTCGACTATCTCTCGATCTCCTTCGCTAGAAGGGTCGAAGGGTAAAATCAACTCGTTCAACCTTTCCAATCTCTTTTTTCTTCTCCTCCTCCCATTGTTGGAACGTCTTCTTCATCAATAACCATTCCCTAGCATCGGGCCTTCCATCTCCCGGGAGGGGGAGCGATTCGATCTCTCGGCCCTCACTCCCGGGTGGAGTGACCCGCCTACTCCTCCCGTCTCTACGGGAATTGTCCCTCTCTCGATCTCGATCGGGATCTATGCCTCGTTACTTCTTTGAGGCGACCCGCGCCTCTCAAGAACAGATGGCGACCCGCGCCCGTCATATCCAAGTGGCGACTGCGCCTCTCTCTCTTATAGGCGACTCCGCGCCCATTCCCTCGTCTCTTCGAGATCCCGATCTTTGCGTTCGGGCCTGAGAAACATGCCTGCTTCGTTGGCCGTTAGCCGAGTCCTCAAATCGATTGAGCCTCCCGCTCTCGTTTCGCTGAGGCCGGCCCTAGGTCGTTACTCGGCACATGCACGATAGTAGGAGCTCGCCGAACTATCCCGTTGTCACCATTCTGTCCCACACCTTCATTTGGCCTCATACTCCTAGCCTCGTTGTCCATTAGAGACCCGAGTACGATCCATTCTTTCGTAGCGCACATCGGCTCGCTTCCGCCTCTTCCATAGCTATTAAGTCGCCCAAAATCCGGGGCCCTTTCTAACATCATTTCTCCTTCTTGCTCATAGGGTTGGTGGAGGGACTCGCCCTCGTTTCCAACGTTCACCCGAGCAACTGGACGTTTAGGAGGCGGAGCTCCTTGCCCATCCATGTGCCTTTGCCTCCTCGTGTCGTGCAAACCCCTCGCCATCAACAACACCGGTAGAGCGCGTGGCTCTACCATGAGGACGGTTTGGGGGGGGAGGAGGCAAATTCAAGTTTTCAAAGATTTGCATTTGCATTAGTGTTGTTGTTGTTGTTCACTTCTTCACGCCCAAGTGAAGCCTCGTATACGTGTCCGTCGAAGTCACCATTGTTGTAGGTTGTTGAAAATTTTAAGGTCAAGTTGAAGCACGTTTCCCTAAGAATGGAACCAAACCGATGCCGCAGAATTGTGCTTATCAATCTTCCTCCACGTGGCAGATCGATCACCCGGCTCCTCGACACGAAAAATGTAACCCACGACTAGCCTGATGTGTCTCCGGCGAAGACGCTCGGGCGTGAGAGTAAGATCACGCTTGTATATAGCTCAAAATGTATTGAATAATGCACTCGTAATACAAAATGGCGCTTACCTTTCACCGCTTTGGTAGTGATTTAAGTATTTATTGGCAAGAGTGATGTATTTTTGGAGGCGGCATGTCCTCCGAGATTATAGCGGCGGTTACTTGGTCATGGGCACGTGTCTATAACGGTCCCTGATTTGTAGGGATGTAGTTGTGAGCATTGATTGACCAAATAAGCCGGCAAGTGCCAGGTCGTCACTTGCTGATTTAGGTCGAGGTCGCCACTCGTGGAATGGTCGACCTGACTGTCGGGTAGAGCATGGTTCGTACCCGAATAGTAGCATGGATCATGAGGTCGGACTAAGTTAGGTCGGGACTTGTAAGTCGGACCATGGGCTTAGTCGACCGATGTGTGAGATGGGCCTTGGGCCTTGTTCTGATTGGATTAGTTTCATTGAGAATGTGGGTGCCAACGCTATCTGAGATTGGGCTTTACTCGTTTGGCCCAATTCGACACTTTTGGTATGTTCAGTAATGTTAGTGTCTTCGTCTCAAAATATGATATTAATTTTTGAGGCAAATGAAGAGTATTATTTTATAAAATATTCATTGAGACGAAAGAAGTAATGCTCATTTATTTGGACAAAAAATGTAGTATTATTTTTTGGTTATTCATTTTGAGTCGAAAGTAATATTTATTTTTGAAATGAAAAATATTTTTTTATAGAAGTACATTTTTTAAAATATTTATTTGAGATGAAAAAATAATATTTCTATTTAGTTTTCTTTATTAATATATAATTTTTATATTATTATTTTGTAATTTAGAGCCGGAGGAAGTAGTTATTATTATATACTCATATCATAGTGTACGTAACTTTGTTTGCTTGGCTTTTTTGTGAATATTTGAAATCGCTACACCCTGTAGCGATTTCAAATTTGGTTTTTTTTTTTTTTTTTTTTTTTTTAAGCATAAATATTAAATAAAATTTAGCAAATTTAAAATCGCTACACCGTGTAGCGATTTTAATTGAAAAATTTTAAACTCGCTATACGGTGTAGCGAGTTTTCAGAAAATGGGACATTTTGGAAAAAAGTTTGAACAGTAGGTTACTTTGGTAAATAAAATTTTTAAAATATATTATTTGAGAAAAAATTCCAAATTCAGCCAGATTTTCCTATTCCGACCTTTAAAAATGTAGAAATATTTTACATTACAAACAGTACAAAATGTTTTACATTTTGAAACAAGAGTTTTACGGTACATAATATATTTTTACATTATTTACTCCCTTTATTTCAAAACAAATGTTCAAAAAAAAAAAAATCAAATTTCCTCTACATCATTAAGAGCAAATTTAAATTTTTCTTAGACATTCATTTTGGGATAAAGTAAGTTATACTCTCTCCGTCCCTATTTAAAATTCTTACTTTCTTTTTCGATTTGTTCCAGATTAAAAAAATTAGTTGGCCAAAATCTTACAAAAAACATATTTTTTCTTAAAGTTAGAAAAAATGTGTTTTGATTCTTCCGTTAGTGCCAGTGTTAGAGTAACAAAAGTGCCAGTGCATGTATTATTAAGTGCCAGTGTAAAAAAGTGTCAGTGTTAGTGTAACAAAGTGACAGTATAAAAAGTGTCAGTGCTTGTATTATTAAGTGTCAGTGTTAGTGTAACAAAGTGTCAGTGTTAGCGTAACAAACTGCCAGTGTAAAGATTGTCAGTGCATGTATTATTAAGTGTCAGTATTAGTGTAAAAAAGTGTCAGTATAAAAAATGTCGATGCATGTATTATTAAGTGTCAATGTAGGCTAAAAAAGTGTCAGTGTTAGTATAAAAAAGTGTCAGTAAATATATTATTAAGTACCAGTATAAAAATGATTTTTTCTTAAGTTTAATGCATTTTTTATAAGATCAACTCAACTTAATTTATTTTCTAAAATGGAAAATAAGCTTGGGAGAGTAAGTAATACTACTCTCTACTTGTAATAAGCTTGGTTGGCTATAAGAATTATGTCAATAATACATGTTATACTCCCTCCGTCCTGCCATAATACGCATTTTTTTTATTGGCACGAGAATTGAGGTAAAAGGTGAAAAGGTGATGTGTTGTGAGTGTAAATGGTTGGGTAGGAAAGAGAAAATGGAGTAAGGTTGTGAGTAGAGACAAGTGGATCCTATTTTTATTTTGAAAAAGTGCAGATTATTGTGGAACGATCAAAATGTGCCTTTTTGCCGATTATCATGGAAAGGAGGGAGTATAAAGCTTGATGGTAATAGTTTGACAGAGAATAATAAAACAATAATTGAAGTCCTAGTTTTGCCCAATTTTTGGGCAATGACCTGAATTGTTCAAAATTCAAATAATTGATTCATCACATCACTGGAATTCTTTGCAATTGATTTAAGTTTTGCCCAATTTTTGGACAAGCTTGGTCATTTTCCTAGAAACAAGCTAATGATAAAGTCATTAATCACTAGAATTGGATCTTCTTGTTTTTCTGCCTTCTCCCCCGCCCACTTCAATGGTCATATGATAGTATTTTACGCTTTTCTTAAAAAAATCTTTAAAAAATGAATAAAAAATTGTAAGTGGATAGAAAATTAGAAGAAAGAGAATGTATAAGTTAAAACATTTAATTTCTCCCTCTTTTTGATTAATTTTTTTATAAATATGTTAACATTATAAGGGCATAATGAATAATTTTTTTGTAAATATATTTACATTATAAGGGTATAAATGTCCGAAACACTGTTCAAAATTTGTCATTTATTTATGGAGTGAAATTCTAAATCTGAGACGGATAAAAAAAAAAAGTAGAACTCTTGAAATGGGTCAAAGGGAATATATTCTATTACCTCCGTTTCAAAAAGAATGGTCATTTATTTTTTATAATAGCAAATATTTACAATTATTTTAGGACAAATTAAGTAGTTTTTTGACAGAACCTTCGTATTTTTTTTAGAAAATTCGTTCTCCCAAATAAGTTTTTTCTTATTAATAAATGAAGTCACAGTCATTTTATTTATTTTCCAAATTACAAATCGTAAACATGAATATTAAATTGTTCCATCACTAAAATGATTAAAAAGTTAATTCTCTTATTTATTTATTGTAAAAGAACTAAAATGAATAATAAATCTTAAAGGGGGTGAATTTTAGGTCAAGTAAAGCATTAATTGTTTTAAGTTTGAGAATTTGACCAAGACTTAGTTTTCCACTCATGAGATATAAGTGACTTGTTGACCCGTGAAGTCTTTCCGTCCTAAATAAATAATAAGCGACGACTTTGTAATTCATTAAAATTGCATCGCTACAAATGATCATTTATTTTTTATAGTAGCAAATATTTACAATTATTTTAGAACGAATTAAGTAGTTTTTTGACAGAACCTTTGTAATTTTTTTAGAAAATTCATTCTCCCAAAAAAGTTTTTTCTTATTAATATATGAAGTCACAGTCATTTTATTTAATTTTCCAAATTACAAAAGTTAATTCTCTTATTTATTTATTTATTGTGATAGAACTAAAATGAATAATAAACCTTAAAGGGATGAATTTTAGGTCTAGTAAAGAATTAATTGTTTTAAGTTTGAGAATTTGACCAAGATAAATTAGACTTAGTTTTCCACTTGACTTGTTGACCCCTTGAAATCTTCCCATTCTATGTCCCAAATATCACTTCTCACAATCTCTATATATAACCTATTAATTTAACAAGCTTTTCATTCATATCATCATCATCATCATATCTCTCTCCAAAAATGTTTGGTTTCTTATATTCTTCCTCTCCTAAAATTGCTTCTTATGGCCTAACCAAACTTGGGATCAAACCTAAAGTTTCAAGCTTAGAGATTTGGAAAGGTAATGTCGACGAAGAACAAAAATCGTTGCTCCAAACAATTGCTCCAAGCAAAGAAAATATCGATGTTAACGATTCTAAATCATTGATTAAGGTTAAACTTCTGATGACAAAAGAGGAGGCGACGAGATTTCTTTCAAAGTGCAAGAATGGTGGAACTCTCGAGTTTAAGGATGTGGCTTGTGAGTTGGTGCAAATTCCGACCAGCCGTGTTAGGGTTGTTTCCAGGGGCGGAGCCAGGAATTGGCCGAGGGGGGGGGCAAGATTACACGGGGTTCGGGGCGCGCCCTCAAAAAAATTCGGGCCTGACAAGTAAAAATGGGTCGGATCCATGACATGCAATGTATTTTAGTTAACAAAAATGGCAAAAGTAAATATTTCAAAGAACGATTGAAATAATGTTGAAGTATTTAACGCAAACAATTTATTAAAATATATTACTCGTACAAAAAAGAAAATCAAATTTGCTAATTAAACTTGGGATAATAGGAAGAAAGACCAAAAACAAAAAAAATGGGAAAAGCCTAACTAATTAATTAAGATTGAAAAAATGTGAGGAAATTAGGAGAAAGAGAAAACAAGCAGCTGTTAAGAGAAAGAATAGCAAAGATGGAAGACAAATAAAATTAATTGAAAATGTAGGTTATGGGGTTCGAACATGGACCAAAGGCTTTAACTTCACCCCTTCTACCGCTGAGCCACACCACTCACTGGTATTAATCTTGAAGTTAATTATATATATACATATATAACAAAAATATGGGGGGGGCAAAAAAAAAAAATTTTCACTGCATTTCCGCCGCTGGGGGGGGGCGAGTGCCCCCTCCTGCCCCCCCCTGGCTCCGCCCCTGGTTGTTTCTTCTGATAATACTGGTAGTCGCATACTATATAATATTCCAGAAGTACCTCTCAAATATGACTAAAGTTTATAGCTTCAAAAAATGTTGTTATATGTTAGCATTTCATTCAAGATATTGTTTTGTAGAGGTGGTGAAATTAGTTGCCCCTTTCACAACATTTTTTTTTTAATTTCTGAATATGGATATTATATTAATTAAATTTGTTAATTCATTGGTATTTGTCTCTCCAGTAGCTCGTACTCCTATGATGTTTGAGTACCCTACAATTTTTATTTTATTTTTGAAGTTTTAAATTAAAAAATGAAGCTAGCTAGACATCTTTGCAAATTGAAATTGCAACTTTGGCTGTTATTGAGCAAATAATTAGGCATATATATTAATAGGCTGCTTGTGAGAGATTTGGGAGGGAGCCGCTCTTTGCGATCTCCTATCATTCTGATCAGGCGAGTCTGGTATATCAAGCAATTCTGTCAAAATTTTAGCTCACTCCAACAACATATCCTTCCTACTGAGGTGATTGGTTGAGGGACCTGAATTGTCGCCTGCAACAGTTCGACCTGCTAGTTAACGCTTTGGAGGGGACTGTGCTTCTGGTTCGACCATAGGCCTTTTCTCCCTTCTGCCATCGGGCAGGCCTCTCCCATCAGCTACGCTATTGGACCGTGTCGCCCTCCTGGCATAGCCCTGCGGAGGAAGAGGAGGAGGCAGGTTAACATTGTGATTTCCAGCACCTGCGTCCGTGTTACCACCGGTGTTTCCTTCATTAGGCTCATCTGAGGCATCCGAAACATGACCGTCAGAAGCCATTACAATGGTGTGAGAAATGTTTCAAGGTCAAAAAGCAATGTTTTTCGGCAATAGAACCAAACTGATACTGCAAGAATCGTGCTTATCAATCTCCGTCCAGCCGCAAGATTGATCACCTGGCTATTTGACCTGAAACAAAGAACTCACGACTAGCTGGAATGGTCTCCGGCGAAGATCCTCGGGCGTGAGAGTAAGTATGGTGTACGGAGAGCTTATAAAATATAATGTGAAGTATTTATAGGCTTTGATAAGAGGTAAATTTGTAATAGGATTGTATGGAATCCCTTGAATCACGGATCAGATTTGTATAAGAGATCCAGTCCATATATAACTCCTAATTTGTAGGACTCCTGTTATGGAAAGAGTTGTAGTCGTAGTAATACTCTGTAGGTCGACGTACGCTGGTATGTCGAGGTCGCCTGTTGAGTATAGGTCGACCTGACTGAATGATGGAACCGGATAATACCCGTATAAGAGATGTGGATCGTATTCGGACAAAGCTAGATCGGGACCAAGTAGGTCAGACTATGAGCTAAGTCGACTGATCACTAACGAAGGACCTTGGGCCTGGTAATATTTGGGCTGATCCACTAAGAACGTGGTGGCAATAATAGATGATTAATCGGGCTTCGTATACTGGGCCTAGCCCGTCACATTTATTCCGTTCAATAATTTTCTTAAATACAAATAAAATTAAATACTCCCTTTGTCCCATTATTTACTTCACCATTTTGGCTTCGGCACGCAAATTAAGAAAATGGGTGGGAAGAAAAAATGTTGTGAGTGTAATTTGAAAATAGGAGAGAGAAATTTGAAAATAGAAGAGAGAATGAGTGGAGGGAATAATAAATTATAATGGTGTTGTGAGTATTAAAATAATGTAGGAGAGAGAATGAGTGGAGGGAATAGTAAATATTCTTTGCCAAAAAAGGAAAGGTGAAGCTTTCAATGGGACACCCAAAATGGCAAAAAGTGAAATTATTAATGGGACGAAGGAAGTATTCATTTTAAATCAGAAAAATATTTAAATATGCATTTTTCTGAGACATTCATTTTGGGACAAAGTAAGTAATACTCTCTCCGCCCCTATTTAAAGTTCTTACTTTCTTTTTCAATCTGTCCCAAATTAAATTTTTTAATTGATTTATTTTCTAAAATGGACAATAAGCTTTGGACAGTAAGTAATACTCTCTACTTGTAATAAGCTTGGTGAGCTATAAGAATTATGTCAATAATACAAGTTACATAAAGCTTGATGGTAATAGTTTGACAGAGAATAATAAAACAAGAATTGAAGTCCTAGTTTTGCCCAATTTTTGGGCAATGACCTGAATTGTTCAAAATTCAAATAATTGATTCATCACATCACTGGAATTCTTTGCAATTGATTTAAGTTAGAGAATTTGACCAAGATAAATTAGACTTAGTTTTCCACTTGACTTGTTGACCCCTTGAAGTCTTCCCATTCTATGTCCCAAATATCACTTCTCACAATCTCTATATATAACCTATTTATTTAACAAGCTTTTCATTCATATCATCATCTTCATATCTCTCTCAAAAAAAATGTTTGGTTTCTTATATTCTTCCTCTCCTAAAATTGCTTCTTATGGCTTAACCAAACTTGGGATCAAACCTAAAGTTTCAAGCTTAGAGATTTGGAAAGGTAATGTCGACGAAGAACAAAAATCTTTGCTCCAAACAATTGCGAAAAACAAAGAAAATATCGATGTTAACGATTCTAAATCATTGATTAAGGTTAAAGTTTTGATGACAAAAGAGGAGGCGACGAGATTTCTTTCAAAGTGCAAGAATGGTGGAACTCTCGAGTTTAAGGATGTGGCTTGTGAGTTGGTGCAAATTCCGACCGGTCGTGTTAGGGTTTTTTCTTCTGATAATAATGGTAGTCGCGTACTAGATAATATTCCAGAAGCACCTCTCAAATATGACTAAAGTTTATAGCTTCAATATTGTTATATGTTTTTCATTCAAGATATTGTTTCGTGGAGGTGGTGAAATTAGTTGCCCCTTTCACAATATTTTTTTAATTTCTTAATATGGATATTATATTAATTAAATTTGTTTATTCACTGGTATTTGTCTTGCCAGTAGGAGTTCCTGCAATTTTTATTTTATTTTTGAAGTTTTAAATTAAAAAATGAAGCTAGCTAGACATCATTGCAAATTGAAATTGCAACTTTGGCTGTTATTGAGCAAATAATTAGTGGACATGTTGACAGATTTCCGGTCATCTCAAAATCAATTGGTTATAAGAGCAGCAACCTATAAACCATAAAAATTTTGACACGCCCCCTCATGCGTAGCAATCTTTAGTATTTCTCAAAATTGCCCAATAATTATTATCACTAAGTTTAAATTTTGATTTTTTTTATGAATAATCAAAAGGAAAAGTGAAATAACTAATATTTTAGGAATAATTAACTCTGAAATTATTTTCTAAGTGTGTAACAGAAGTCATGGATGTATTGGCCTTCTCCCAAAAGTATGCACGTAATCCAGCCCCCATACTTGACCCAGTTCACAGAGAATTACTTACAGGCTTTTCCCCCATATAAATAGAATAAGCTCGTGTCCGAGGACACATAATTTTTATTTTTTATTTTTTTAATTAAGCCTGTGTTCGAGGATGCTTTTTTTTTTAATTTAAAATAAAAATTTTAAGGGCAAAATTTAATTTAAAAAAAAATTTAGAGCAAAATGGGAAAGAGAGAAAATAGTGAGGGCAAAATGAAAATTTCGGCGATTGAAAACTATTCATAGAACTATTCATTGGGTGAGGTGGACAACCCTTATTTATACTATAGATTCTCTCATTTCCGAAATAATCTTTTCATTTTTCTTGTCGTTAATGCGAAAATATTTTGATAAATAATTTTATTTTGATTCAATTATCCAAATGACATCTAAAATTTGTTATTGATAGTATTTATAATGGTGTATCGATAACAAGCTTTAAATTTTCATTAGGCTAATCAAATCAACCCAAAATTATTGCTCAAACTATCTTCGTTCGTGATACTAAGTTTGTAGATCAAGTCAACAAATACAAACTTTTAAAGTCAAGTCAAGTCAAGCACACATCAAAACTTATATTTTACTATTTTTGCATGTTTTTATGTTTTCAAGTTCTAACTAAATAAGTTGGTAAGAAAACTGTAAATTTTCAAGTCAAATGAAGCATGTTGTTCATTTTTGACTTGGAGAGTTGAGTAGTTTCCTAGCATGCTCCCTTGACTTTTTGGATATTTTATCATAGAAATGAAACAAATTCCTACTATATATAAGTTCAAATAACTCTTAAAATATCATCATCTTTTCTCTCTCTCTCTCTCTCTCTCTCTCTCTCTCTCTCTCTCTCTCTCTAAAAGATGTTTAACTTTGTGCATTCCTCTACTAAAATAGTCACTAATGGAATGACTAAACTTGAGAAACTTAGAACTTCAAGTTTCATATATAGAGAAGAAGTGAATAAGACATTATCAAAAGCCAAGCTTTGGAAAGGTGTCAAGGATGAAGAAAAAATAGCATTGCCTCAAGTTCAAATGGAGATGATGCAAGATGATGAAAGTACAGCTAAATTTTTTTCAAGCTACAAAAATGAAGGAAATCTAAAATTCGAGGACGTGGCTTTTGAGCTCGATGAATATATCTCTACGACTCGTGTTAATGTCATCTCTGTCAGCGCTGACGATCGTGTACTCGGATCATCATGAGTTATTAGTTTCGTAATCTTCTTATCATGGGCCTAATAATGGTTACCATTTAAGGCTATTCTTTTGTTTGATGATATCCTATTGATTAATTGTATTTTGTGATTTAATTTATTTACTTGTGACCCAAGTTATTTGATATTGGTGTTCCCTAATCTTTACTAAAACTACATATTTTTTTCATACGACGTTTCATTATGAATTACACATTGAATGAAATAGAAATGTTTAATACTTTTATATTAATGGGACTCACATGTCATACTAACAATAACAATTCAATTACTATATCTGTCCCACTTCAAGAGTCCTACTTTTCCTTTTGATCCGTCCCAGACTAACTAAGAGTCTTACTTTGTTTTATTCCCAAAATGACAAATAATAAATAGTGTTTTGGACATCTACCCTCTTATTTTCATAGAACTACAAATAAATCAATACTTATTACACTACTTTTTATTCACTTGAATCATAAACAGTGTTTTAGACAATTATTCCCCCAATCCACTTGCCATTATTCACTCGATCATTTCTTAGTGTTTTCTTAATAAGCTTGCAAAACACTAGGTATGACTCTTAGTTCGAGACGGAGGGAGTATTATTTTTTACCCCACTTTCTTTTTTCTATATCTCTTTTCATACTCAAAATGCCTGTTCAACTACACTTTTTCTTAAGTTCCTTATAAACACTTATAACTGAGAAGAGAAGAAGGTTGTAGTGGGGAGGAGGAGTACATAGTTTCTCTGCCAAGCCTGATATAAACTACTAAACTACTATTAAAATAGTTAAATCCATGTAGCCATTGGGTTTAGTTGAAACTAGAGATTATCCAAAACCCAAATGCCCAAAGGAATGCATAAGGTCGTTGCCCAATCTCAAAGCCCATATGGGCCGAACCTTTCAGGCCAGCTCTGGCCCTCTGGGCCGTTTGGGCATTATCCAGTTGAGAGTTGAGATCATACCCCATATATACCCTCTTTACTACGCATATTTTTGAGACTCGTGAGAGTGAGGTGGATAATTGAGATGCGAAACAAGCTGATCGAATGTGATGCACAAGTCAATCAAGCAAAATGTTCAAAATATCATTAATAAACTCACTGAAAAAAGACCTTGATGATGCCAAAATCGTCAAATCAGCCCAAATCCAAGCGTTGAATGCTCCGGTGATTGCAAAGCCTGAAAATAAGAGAAAACACGTAAACTAAGCCGGGGCGGATCCGGCTAAAGGCCCTCCGGCGTGAGAATAAGTTCACGGTTTGTATGTGAGAAAACAAATTGACAGAGTTTCCCCAATGTAAAAAGTAACGTACCCAATAATGAGCCATGGGGCTTGTATTTATAGGGATGGATTGATAGAATCCATGTTGAAGTGAACTTGTAAAGAGATAGGATATAATCCTAAGAGAATTATATCTGATAAAGAGTCATTGTTTGACTTGGTTTGGTGTAGTTGGTTACAATCCTGATTGGATCATGAATGTATAATCCTTGTTGAATAAGGACTGTGTAATCTGCTAGCCGGAACGCCGAGGAACATAAATGTTTTACCTCGGCCTTGGCAAATAGGCCGAGGTGAATGATTCTGCTTCCTCATCATTTGGTAATTGCCAGACACGTAGATATGACGGGGTAAATGATTTTGTTTCCTCGTCACTTGAGGATATACCGAGGTAAGAACTTTTCCCTCCTCGTCACTTATGACATCTCGGGATATGACGGTTCAAGCCTGATGACATAAGGCCGAGGTATATGCTCCGCGGTATACGAGGAAGGTGTCTCTCGACCCTAATATTTGAATGTTGGATTATGTTTATGGCCCAATCCATTTGGGCCCAGCTCGGGCAAACCCATATTCGTATCTCGGTTTATACCGTTCAGTGGCCCCCGACTTTCTAGCTCGGCTTAGGATGAGTAGAAAGTCACCTCGTCCTCGGCTTTATGGGATACGAACAGGTTTGACACGTGTCCTCGGTGTCGCTTCATGTAACTGACGGTTGCCATTCTGATGATTACCTGGGGCCCCCCAGTCTTGTCACGCCTCGAGAACTGTCATCCGCATTTAATTCTTGGGGCGCCTTACCCGTATTTTCGCTTTACCCATGGGTCAACCCGGATTGGTGGAGTATAAAAGCCAAAATCCTTCCATTCTAAACCTTTACGTTCACCCACTACTTGAGAGCAAAGGCGATTGTCTTCACCGGCGAATCCCAACATTCTTCACTCCCAGTTTCCGGCGAACACGATCCTTCAGGCGAAGTTGCTTTCTGCTGTGATTCCGTTCATTCTTGCAAACTCAGGTATGAAATTTCTCCATTATGGTGCCTTTCGCTTCTGATTTCGAATTGTCTAGGGTTTTTAGGAGAGATTTTGTTGTTGCCAAGAAAATGGACAGCCATTGTTGAAGATTGAAGCTTTTCTTCATGAATTCATGTCTTAAACTCTCAAAACTTCAAATCTTTGATTTTCTTTGCATTTTGTTGCACTTCTTTGAATATTTGAATAAACTCCCCCTTTAATCTTTGATTCCCCTTAGAAATGGCTCGTTCTTGGGACCATTCCCCCCGATTCCGTTATGGATATCACACCGGCAACCTGAGGGTTTATCGGAGAGAGAGGGGACCTTGGTTGATGCTCACCTTGGATGACATAGGAAAGATGTTGAGGGGTTATGGCCGTACTCGGATGTTCATCCAATACCCTGATAGCACAAGAATAGATCGAATTGATTCGTCAACTCGTAATATTGTGTTGCTTGAGAGTAGGGTCGAGACAGTGGAGCACATCGAGCTGTTTTATCCGGCCTCAGATCGTGAAATGCGTGAGCGTCTGAGTGGTAAGGCTCCCTCCTCGGCCTTATGAAATGACGAGGAGGGGAATCTCCCTTCCCCGTCCTAAGATCAGCCATCGACGAGGTAACTAACTTTGTCTCCTCGTCCTTATGCAGATATGACGGGAAGAGAAGGAGAGCCCTCCTCGTCCACCAACATAGTTGATGCCTTTGTGGAAGGTGCCCAGGCTGATGCCCGCCTGGTTCGAAGAAGGGGAGGCCGAGGAAGAGGAGGCCTAGGATTAGGAAAGCGACAAGAGAGGGCCCCAAGGGCCGGGGATCCCATGCTGGAAAAGCTATACTCCAAATACGGGGTAGATAAAGTTGAGTACAGATTAACTTATATGGGCAAGCTTGAGCTCAAGACGAAGAAGGAAGAGGAGAGCTTTTACTACAACCAAGATTACGTCCATTTTTACTTCAAACAATTCCAACAGGGTCTTCGTCTTCCCTTTGACCCCTTCATTTGTGAATTTTTGGACGATGTAAGCGATCTTACGCCATGCTAGGAGCTAATGGTGCCCGGGTTTTGGTCAGCTTTATTGTTCTCTGCCATAGTTTAGGGTATGAGCCGACCATGGGAGCCTTTCGGCATTTTTATAATGTCCAATTTGTCAAGGAAAGTTGGCTCCTCGTCATTAGGAGTGCATCCAATAAACCGAAGCTGCTTCTCCCCATGTCTAGCAAAGTTGCAGGCTGGGATAACCATGTCATAAGGGTTGAGAGCCGCCAAGGATGGGAGTTCCAATCTCCTTGTAAGGATCCAACTTCGTCATTTCCTGTCCAACAATATGAATGGACCCAGGCTTTAATCACGCGTTTGGAGACATTTGCCGAGGTGGGGGTCTTAGATTGGTCGGTGATAGAATCTTCAGATCACTATTATATTCAAGCGGGTTTAATGCCGGGAAAGAAGGACAGGGTATCTCCCCTCGTCATCGTAAAGAGGGGGAGGCGCTTTAACGACTGGACCATTCACCCCGACCTGGTATTTCATGAGGATTGTACCACGTGCAAGTCCCATCCCCCGGACCAATGTCTGGAAGAGATAAACATAGTTGGATGTAAATATTTAACTTCTTGATACTTGGTTATTTTTTGAATGTTTCTTCTTCTGCTCGTATTTGACCTCCTCGTCCTTTTCTTTTCAGATCTAACCCCTGAGGAAGAGGCAGATATGTCTACGAGGAGGTTGAGCCCCATGGAACTGATAAAGCAAAAGAGGAAGCTGAGCAAGAAGTCTGGCTTGGAGGAAAACGGGAAGAAGCCAATGCCCGTAACTTGATACTTAACGTACAGGGTGACCAACCCCTTCCCCTCAAACTGCATGGGGAGGTAAATGCCGAGGAAGCGGCGTCTGAGGAACAACCCAACCCATCAACTGTAGAGGGGCATAGCCTCCATGTTGATGCCGAGGAAGAGGTAGCCGAGGAGAGAGGGCTCGTGAGCCGACGTTCAGGCTCCAAGAGATCCCAGGCAGCCAGCACCGAGGAGCCCGTAGCTAAGAGGGCAACTGTTGGTGGAGCCCCCAATGTTGAGGCTCCTCCCCCCTTATCCATTCAGGCCATCAAAACTGATGAAGAGGCCGATGAGCTCGCTAAGAGCATGGCCATCAATGTTCCCCGTCTTAGGGGCCTTCCTTTACAGATTAGGGAAGGACCCTTGGTGAGGCTAGGCCGAGCTCCCGTACAGAGGGCTATGGATGAGGAGACCTACGAGGCCCTCGTCAAAGAGGCTCCAAGTGAGGATGTCTTGCTTTGCCGCAAAGGGCTTCTAATCGCCGAGGTGAATGTCTCTTTTTTCTCGGTTTTATTAAGTTTAAGATTTGCTTGAATCTCTAACATTGATTTCTCTTTCAGTTGGCTTCCGTCACGGCGTACGAGAACGTCTTGGCCAAGACCAAAGCCAAGCGCCTGAATGAGGCCAAGAACGCCCAGGCAAAGAGTGCGGCTGATAAGGCCTCCTTGGTCAAACTTCTGAAGTCCAAGGATGCTGAGCTCGATGCTGCCAAGGCCAAGGTAGAGGCCGAGGTGAAGAGGACCGAGGAAGAAAAGACCAAAGCCGAGGAGCATCTCCGGCTGAAAGAAGAAGAGCTTGCCACGGCAAGGAAGGAAAAAGCTGAGGTCCAAACTAGGGCCGAGGAAGCTGAAGCCCGTTGTAGAGGGTTAGAAGCTACCCTTCCGGCTAGGGAGGAAGAGGCCGTTGCTCGGTTCAAGGTGAGCCCGGCCTTCAAGGAATCTATGATGGCCAGCTCGGCCTTTCAGGATGCCGTGGACGAGCAAACGGCCACCATGTTTGAAGATGGTTATCTTCACCTGGCCCGTAGTATCTTGGCTGACCCCTCCACCGGCTTGGATATAAACAAGGTTGCTCAGCTGATTTGTCGGGATCAGTACGCCGAAGAGGTTAGGGCCCTCCTGTTGTGGTATTGGTGCTCTCCGTTTGCAATCAACACAAAGAAAACAACACACCCACACGTACAAGAAAGAAACAATCACACACAAGAACACAAGAGTTGTTTACCCGGTTCATTCACCAACTCGTGAACTACGTCCGGGGGCAATTGCCAAGCCAATATGTTATTAGTCTCTCTAATATGTTGCTACAACTCACAAATCTGTTCTAGGTCGGATCTATGTTTATATAGTAACACAAAGAAGCCCTAAATCTAATTTAAGAAGAGTTCTAACCAAATAAGGAAGCAAATCAAGTCCCTGCACAATTTCGGCCGGCAGGCGCCCGCCTCAAGCCTTCCATGCGGCCGCCTCGCGTTGGCAAACCTCGGCCGCTGCCTCGGCCCTTGCGCCCGCCTCGGCTCCTCCATGCGCCCGCCTCAAACCCAGCTAGCCAACGCCCAAAAAATTCTTCTCGGTTTGAACTCCTTGATCACATCAAACTCTTCCGACTTAGTCTCCACTTCTTCCTTGTAGTTTTAGGATCCAATCCCAACAATCTCCCACCGGAGACTAAACTAACAAACATAGAAACACCCATCAACTCCCACCACGGAGTAAAGACCTTCGAACACATTTTCCCCTCATCCATATTGGCTTGACACTACCACACCTCTCCTCAAGTACTAAGGCGAGTTGAAACCAAGCGACGTTTCAACCTCCCCGTGTTAGATCGTTCTTGCCTCCCCAAATCAGCTTCTACCTTGATTTCTCCCCGCAAGTCTAACTTCGCCTTCTCCCTCCGCACCCACCTTCCTCGCAATGCCTCCCCTTGAAACTTGGACACACCTTGTTTCTTGCATCGATCGCTTCTTGGTCCGAATCCGCTCTCTCGTTAGGGCCACTTGGACTTCCACACCGCGTTGATCAACTTTGAGTCCTCCCCAACATACCGTTTCTTGATGTCTCCCCTTTTACACCAACAAAGCCGGTTCTTAAGCCTCTTGCTCCCACCGGAACGAAAACCGACATTGTAGGTAGAGTACAACGTCTTCCCTTAACCCCGTGAGCCAACACCTTAGCCCCTTTTGTGACTTCCCAAGACCCACCAATGAAAGAAACACCGTATCCTTCACTATCAAGTTGTCCCACGTAAATCACTCTCCTCCTCAAATCCGAACGTGCATCACGTTGTGTAGTTGTAAAAACGACCCATTAGGTGTCTTCATCATTACATCCCCCTTACCTTTGATCTTGATGGTTGACCATCACCAAGATAGAGAACCCCAAAATCTCCGGTTTTGTAACGCCTCATTGATTCCGCATCCCCACTAGCATGACAAGAAGCTCCGTAATCCAACACCCAATCTTCACCCGATTGCTCCTCCCTAGGATTAATACATCACCACCATCATCCACCACGTTTGCACCACCACGTTTTCCGGACAAATATAACCGATATGCCCCAATTCACCACAATTGTAGCACTTGACCTTTTTCCCCTTAGGTTCACCCCTTTTTCTCTCCACCCTAAGTGCGGCCCCATCTACGGACGATTCTCCCCTTTTCTCCTTCCTTCGCAACTCCTCTTGCGGGGATGAGATCTCTAACCTCCGTATACACCAATGTTGTTTTCGACGTACTAATCGTTGTGACAAGAACCTCCCAACTATCGTGCAATGACTTTAGAAGAAAACAAGCTAGCACTTTATCGGAGAAAGTAATATCAACACTTTTCAATTGGTCCACCATACCTTTGAAATTGTCGATATGACTTGCCGCCGTCTCGCCCTCTCGACATCTTCGCATTCGCAAACCTCTTTATCAAATGCACCTTATTGATATTCGACGGCTTCTCATACATGTCCGACAGCGTTTGTAGCAACTCCACCGTTGTCTTGGCCTCCATAGCGTTCCGTGCAACGTCGTCGGTTAGGGCACTCCTTACCGCTCCTAACGCCTTCCGATCCAACACCTCCCAATCTCCTTGTGACATGTCTTCGGGCTTCTCCTTCAAGGGCTTATGAAGATCCTTACAATAAAGGTAATCTTCAATCCTTGTCTTCCAAAACGTGAAATTCACACCGCTGAATTTCTCGATATGGTTCTTCATCTTGACTGCTTCACCAAAATCCCCAAGAACGCGATTCAAAATTAATCAACTAATGAAAGAATTTTGAATCCACCAAACCAAAGCTCTGATACCAGTTGTTGTGAAATTGGTGCTCTCCGTTTGCAATCAACACAAAGAAAACAACACACCCACACGTACAAGAAAGAAACAATCACACACAAGAACACAAGAGTTGTTTACCCGGTTCATTCACCAACTCGTGAACTACGTCCGGGGGCAATTGCCAAGCCAATATGTTATTAGTCTCTCTAATATGTTGCTACAACTCACAAATCTGTTCTAGGTCGGATCTATGTTTATATAGTAACACAAAGAAGCCCTAAATCTAATTTAAGAAGAGTTCTAACCAAATAAGGAAGCAAATCAAGTCCCGTAATTTCGGCCGGCCTTGAAGGCGCCCGCCTCAAGCCTTCCATGCGGCCGCCTCGCGTTGGCAAACCTCGGCCACCTGCCTCGGCCCTTGAGGCGCCCGCCTCGGCTCCTCCATGCGCCCGCCTCAAACCAAGCTAGCCAACGCCCAAAAAATTCTTCTCGGTTTGAACTCCTTGATCACATCAAACTCTTCCGACTTAGTCTCCACTTCTTCCTTGTAGTTTTAGGATCCAATCCCAACACCTCCAGCACTTGGTTCCCTTCTCTGAAAACAACTTGGAGATAATAGCAGAGAAGGATGCCCAAGCTTGTCGAGAAGTGTGGAGGCCGGCTTCTGTCGTCCCCGGTAATATCAAGGCCTTGGTGGAGGCCATCCAGATCTTGGGAGCCTGAGGCCGAGGTCGAGGGAGAGGAGGCTGAGAGGACTGAAGCCAATGCTGACCAAACTAATCTTCCTCCCCCTGGCTCTATTACTGAGGATTGGCTTGAAAAGCCTTTTGATGATGGCAATCAAACTTAGATAGGATTTCTCTTCTTTCTTTGCTTTTTTGTAATAGAAGGTAGGACATGTAATTTTCTTTGAATATCAATGAAAAATCCTTTGTTTTAATTCATGTTGTTTCAATGAATGGCTTATGTTTCTATATGCTAGGTAGAGGCACTAGACTTAGGAAGGTGGGATCTGAGGAAGGTTCCTCGTTCCCTAATTGTTGAGCAAGTGGTTATGCCGAGGAAAGACTCCTCAGCTTTAACTGTACTCTAAGTTATTTAGGCCGAGGAAGGTTTCCTTGGCTTTGAATGTGTTGTAATCCTGAATCAAGGCGGACCCTTGTTAGGATGTATGGTAAGCCATTAGGCCGAGGAGGACCCTCGGTCTTAGGCGCTGTAATCTGAATCAAGGCGGCCACTTTGACAGATGTGTGGTAAGCCGTTAGGCGAGAGGACCACTTGGTCTTGGGCGTTGGTAATCTGAATCAAGGCGGACCCTTGACGGGATGTGTGGTAAGCCATTAGGCCGAGAGGACCCTTGGTCTTGGGCCATTGGTAATCCTGAATCAAGGCGGACCCTTGACAGGATGTGTGGTAAGCCATTAGGCCAAGGAGGACCCTTGGTCTTGGCTGTTGGTAATCCTGAATCAAGGCGGACCCTTGACAGGATGTGTGGTAAGCCATTAGGCCAAGGAGGACCCTTGGTCTTGGCTGTTGGTAATCCTGAATCAAGGCGGACCCTTGACAGGATGTATGTTTAGAAGAGTCGGGGATAAAGTCCTCGTCTCCTGGTGTCTGTGTGAAGAGTTGATAGTTGCTTTGCATGTTGGAAGAAACTGCTTTCGTAAGACTGAAATGCGATTACATCGAACTGTGATCCTATCAACTAACAAAAAATAAAAGACAGAAAATAAGAAACTAATCTACTGTAAAATAAACTAGACTAGTGATAATATTTTCTAAGGTTGTCGGAGTGCCACGGATGCTTGAGATCCTTCCCCTCCTTGGTCTTCAATCTGTAGGTCCCTTCTCGAATGACTTGAGTGATGATATAGGGACCTTCCCAATTTGGGGAGAGTTTGTTCTGCTCTGCCTTCCGACCAGTAGCTTCAATCTTTCTAAGTACCCAGTCGCCTACTTGGAATACTCTTCTGATGACCCTCTTGTCGTGATACGCCTTGGTCCTTTGCTTGTAATTCACCATTCTCATCTGTGCAGCTAGTCGTTTCTCATCTATCAGGTCCAGGTCTAGGAGCCTATTGACCTTGTTGACTTGCTCATCATAATGGGAGTTTCTCACAGTAGGGATGGCCATCTCCGCTGGTGCCATAGCCTCAGAACCGAAGGTTAGTGCGAATGGGGTTTCCCCGGTTGGCCCCCGGGTGGTTGTGCGAATGTACCCCATAAGGCTAGGGGAAGTTCGTCCAACCATCTACCCTCGCGTCCTCAAGGTTCTTGGTAAGGGCGGTTAGGACCCGTTGTTTGCCGCTTCGCTTGGCCGTTGCCTTGTGGTCTCGCTAACCGAAGATTTTGCATGACGGACTTTTACCCTTCCCAACTCAGAGTGAATGCCGTGGAGAATTGCAGTCCATGATCGTAGACAATTGTATGTGGAAGGCCGAATGCGCACCGAGATGTTGTCATGGACAAAGTTTATCGCGTTCTCTTCCGTTATCTTGGCTAATGCTTTGGCTTCTATCCACTTGGAGAAATAATCAACAGCTACTATCACGTACTTGCAATTACCACGGGCGGGTGGGAAGGGTTCGATGATATCGATCCCCCACATATCAAATGGCCACGTAGGTATTACAAGTGTTTGCTCAACTGCCGGTAGTCTAGGAATGTCAGAGAATCTTTGGCACTTGTCACATTTTCTGACATAGGCGTGTGCGTCTTCCCTTAGGTTTGGCCAGTAGTAACCTAGCGATATGATCTTGTCAGCTAAGGTTCTGGCCCCCGGGTGTCCGCCGCAAACGCCTTCATGTACTTCTGCCAAGAGGTTCTCAATTTCCTTGGGATAGACACACCTTAGCAAGGGCTTCGTGAAAGATCTTCGGTAGAGGACTCCGCTTATTACCACGAACCTTGGAGACCTCTTCTTTATGAGTTTAGCTTGAGATTCATCTTCGGGGAGTTTCTCCTTCTCAATGTATTCAATGTAGTCATCGATCCATTATCTTTCCTCTCTATCTAAGAGCATAACTTGTAGTCTTTCGTACGCAGGTTCCTCGGCATAAACTACATATGGACTGGTCTTAGACACATCCATGGTTGCCAGTTTGGAGAGAACGTCTGCGACTTGGTTATCTTCCCTGCCAATCTGTTTGAGCTCGAAAAATTCCATCTTCTTCGTCATATCTAGAACCAGGTCTCTATACTTGGCAAGGGTGGGGTCTTGGGCATTATACTCTCCCTTTACTTGTTTGACAACGAGTTGGGAGTCGCAGAAAGCCGCCACCTTAGTTGCTCCATAGAAGGAGGCTAACTCAATGCCAAATATTAGAGCTTCATATTCAGCTTGATTATTGGAGGTGGAACTTGAAACGGATGGCGTCTTGCGTAGTATATTCTCCTTTCCGGGCTTGCTATTACAATTCCCGCTCCGCTTCTTTCTTTTGTGGCCGATCCGTCCGTGTACGGATCCAGCAGGTTGGGTGGGAGTTCAATGGGAGAGTCTTTATCCTCTGGTGCGTTTTGCTTCCGAGAGGTGGGGAGATGCTCACCCATAAAGGCAGTCTCGACCATGAAGTCAACCAATGGCTGTGCCAGGAGGGTCTTCTTTGGTTGGTAAGTGATATCAAACTCAGTGAGAGCGATGGACCAATTAAGGAGACGTCCGGAGCCGTCCAACTTATGTAGTATCTTCTTCAATGGTTCATTTGTGTATACGGTAATAGGATGTGCAGAAAAATAGGCACGTAATTTTCTTGAGGCGATGACTAGTGCATACGCTATCTTCTTCACATTGAAGTATCTGCTTTCCACGTCGGACAGTGCCTTAGAGACATAGTAGACAGGCTTCTGAACTCCTTCGTCATTCCGAACTAAGGCAGTGCGATAAAGATAATCAGTGGCAGCTAGGAAGACATATAGCATCTCACCGGTAGTCGGACTGCTGAGCAAGGGAGGGGAGCCCAAGTACTTCTTTAACCGGAGGAATGCTTCAGAGCATTCGGGAGTCCAGGAGAAGCTTTTGGTACCCTTCAATACCTTGAAGAAGGGCAGTGACTTTTCGGCAGATTTGGCGATAAATCTTCCAAGGGCCGCTATTCTTCCATTTAGTCTTTGAACCTCCTTGATCGTGGTAGGTTCCTTCATGTCCATGAGCGCCTTAATTTTTTCAGGGTTGGCCTCTATTCCCCTTTGTGATACCATGAAGCCTAGGTATTTTTCAGCCGTTACTCCGAATACGCACTTGCTTGGGTTCAGCTTCATGTTGTTAGCTTGGAGGTTGTGAATTGTCTCTTCCAGGTCAAGAACGTGACTGCCTTCCTTGATCTTTATGACCATGTCATCAATATAAGCTTCCATGTTGCGACCTATTTGGCTTACAAAAACTCGATTCACCATCCGTTGGTATGTAGCACCCGCGTTCTTGAGCCCAAAAGGCATCATGATGTAACAGTAATTTCCCCCAGGTGTTTGGAAGGCCGTCTTCTCAATGTCCTCTTCCGCCATTTTTATCTGATGATAGCCTCGAATAGGCATCTAGGAAGCCGAGAGTTTGATGTCCAAAGAATGGAATCAACCAACTTGTCAATTCTAGGGAGAGGATAGCTGTCCTTGGGGCAGGCCTTATTTAGATCAGTAAAGTCTATGCACATACGCCATTTCCCATTTTGCTTCTTTACCATAACTACATTGGCCAACCAAACGGGGTACTTGACTTCACGAATTATTCCGGCGCTAAGTAATTTCTGCACCTCTTCTTTTATAGCTTCCTCCTTGTCCCTTGAAAAATTTATCCTTGTCTGGGAGATAGTCTTCGCTAAAGGATCAACTTCCAGGCGGTGGAGGGCTACCTCTTCATTGATCCCCCTCATGTCTTCGACTTTCCAATCGCCCACAGACAGACAGAAGACAGAAGACTCACACCCTTTCTCACACACAGACAGAAGACAGAAGACTCACACCCTTTCTCTCTCTACCCGTAGCCTCTCTCTCTAGACGCAAAGACTCCCTCCAACTCCATCGTCGTCCTCGCCAAGCCTCCCTCACAAAACCTATTCGCCGGCAACAACAATTCATCCTCACCGTTCTACACCCCTTGACCTCTATTTCTCCTACCTCCAATTACAATTTCACCGATCTCTGTTCTCCCCAAAAACCGACGTTCTCTCTCTCCATTCACCGTCATAGCCACGAACCCAATTTCTCCGATTCCAATCGCCCAACGACCGTTCTCTGTCTCTCTCTCCATTCACCGTTGTAAACTCACCAACCAAATCCATCAACGCCGCTTATCTCCCCTGTTTCAGATCCAACACCGTTCACCACCACTGCGTCTCCAACATGCTCCGATCACCACACTTCCTGGCTCCGAGGAAAAATGAAATCATTGTGAACCAGTGCCGTTTCATGGGTCCGGGTTCGGGTCATTCCGACCCGTCTCATCCATGAGACGGATATAGTTGTTCTCATGGGAGACCAGCTCCATTTACTTTATCTGTCCTTAAATAAATGTCCAAATTAAAAAAAAAAATAGTCCCAAAATGAATGTTTTTTTCTATAGAAAAACAACGCTTTTTTATCAAATATTTTTTGCTATTCATTTTATTAACGTAAAATTAAACTAAGATAAAATTAAACGTTTAGAAAGTAGATAACAAGAATATATGAACATCTTTGCCATTAAAATGTATACAAAATACACATTTTTAGAATTTCTTTTAAAATGAAATTTGAACATTTATACGGGTGAAGGATGTTTATGGCTTTACACGTGTGTGTATTTCCTAATACAGAGATACAAAACATTAGCCATTTGCTCAATTACGTGAAACTTGGCCAACCAACACGTGCTTAAGCCAAACTAATGCTAGGTAGGAACTACCATAACCTAAATTTAGAGCCGTCAATTTGGATTGAGCCCGTCGGGCCAGCCCGCCCCGCCATACAATAGGGGTGAGTTGGGTTGGGTTGAGATATTTCCAGCCCGTCAGGAATTTGGCCCGCCCCGCCCATCCCGTTTAGTGGCGGGTTATGGCGGGTTGGACCCGCCCCGCCAGTCCGTATTGACAGCTCTAATTCCTCTCTTCTATCTAATTTTCAGACTGAAACCAACTATCATACTCGTACCACAAATTCACAAAAGTGTGAAAATTAGACTATCATCCAATCTATACCAAATTGTTAAGTCAAATCGTTGCTAGGCACTACTTAAGAACCTACCTTCATCCATTTATGTCGAAATTTCAGATTAAAATAACCTATTATATAACTTAATTATGCAGAAACACTTGAAGCAACAATTGCCCAATTTCACACAACATAGCTAATTGACAAGAATCATGCATATAACAAACACTAAAATGAAGCAAAGCTCATTACCTGTAAGTTTTACCGGCATCTTCAGAGAAGCAAAGCTTGTTGGACATTGGCATCTGCTCAATCGTGAATTGGGTGTACTCAGAGAGCGAAGCCATAACAGATTTGATTGTACTCTTTATGAGGACAAAAATGAACTCATCCAGCAAAGTGTTTTTTAAGCTGGCCCGCATTGGCCCACCAACCCAAGGTGGGTTGGGTTGACATATTTCCAGCCCGACAGGAATTTGGCCCACCCCGCCCCGCCCCATTTAGTGGCGGGTTTTGGCGAGCTGGGCCCGCCCCGCCCCGCTTGCCCGTATTGACAGCTCTACTTCTAATGATGTGCATGTGAAACAACATTCACCATTTTATTGCTTCACATCAGTAGATGCCTTTCAAGCCTAAACAGGGAGAAAGCCCTCAGAACAACAATAATATCGAGATCATGTTCAATGTTTAGTTTCCTTCTCTTCATTTCTATAGGTAATAGAAGCACTGAATTCAAATTAAAAAAAAAAAAAACTCAAGGCTCTGCTACAGGTCAATCAGTTCTTGGCCCTAATAGAGTTATTTTCTTTGATCCTTGCTCGATTATCCAGCTTGGCAAACCGTTTGAGGTCTTCGTAAGGGAGATCTTCTGCCTTCTTCCTTCTTAGCTCACTCAATGCTGGTTTCTTATCAAGCAAGTGCCATAACCAATCAGGGTATTCAGAGTCTGGTAGTAATTTGAGATCAGTACCCTCTTTCAAGATATTGCCACCTACCAGAGTAGTTGACTTGACTTCTTCGCTCAAACTTGAACCTTTTGGACCATCTGCAGCTGAACCGCCCTTTGAACCCTTCTTTTTAGCCCCAGCAGCATATGTTCTGCAGCCCAGTATCCCTCTATAAAGCTTTTGTGTGACAGTAAGGCTTTTCAATGATTTTACGTAGTTCATTGCCATGTCTGGTTCCTGCAATATCATGGGGATTAAAAGTGTCAAGAATTTTAGCAGCAGTTTATCATTTACCTCTGTGATTTGATTTGAGATAGGCCACAAGTTAAATCAAAACTATTTATGATAAAGCTGATTATGATTCTCTGTTTATGATCCATACTTCATCAGATCAAAATGATTTCAAATACTTCATTTTTAGTACGGAGGATTGCCTTGTTAGGGATATAGGGCTTTCCCTCCATCCCCCCCCCCCCTCTTGTATTTATCTATTCTGTGCGCTCCCGAGTTTTAAAAACGAGAGAAAGGAAAGGAAATGGGCAGAAATCTAATATATTTCCCCCCCTAAAGTTGCTCCAGACACAATCCTCCCCAAAGTGGGAGGAATTGGAAGGAAAGGAAATCTTATAAAACAATTTTTTTGTTAAACCTATTTTACCCCTCAAATATAACATTCTCTCTTCCTTTCATTAATGGTACAAGTGTAATTCTATTTTTTTCCTACCTTTTCCTTCATAAACCCGGGAGCACTTCAAGAAGTTATTGAATTCTCTCCCCTCCTCTTCTTTCCCTTCCCCTTCTCTCCCCTCCCTTTCTCTTCACTCATTTAAAAACTCGGGAGCGGACCCATTAAGTGAGAGAAGGAAGTTCGGTCACTTTTGGTATCTCCATCCTCTTGGTCCATTTTGGTATCTCACCCACCCTTACTTCTTATTTATCTACTAGTAAATCACACCTACTTTCACACATAAGAGACGCTGTAATTTGAATAATGCACATACAAACAACTTTTAAATCACACCTACTTTCACACTTAAGAGACGCTGCACATACCATCTTTTCTCTTGATTTCACTATCAGCTGTAGATTATTGTTGGTTTCTCAAGGAAATTCGAGAGATGTAGATTATCTCAAGCACACAAAGTTGACTCGGTGATAAACTTCAACCATCAAATTTATCAAAGTTGTTTAATGTTGAACAGTGCTCAAACGATGACTTTGAGAAAGTACAGGATAGTGAAAATATGGGACTCGGCAATATTCTTAGAGGAGTTTAACAAAATTTTATTCTTCTGACCATAATTAATTTTGTAATCCTAATAGAGACTTAAGCCTATATCTACTTTGAACTTTCACAAGTTTATGCTTGCCTTTGCACAACTTCAGTGCAATTCCATATCCATAAAAGACTAATTAAACTTGCATTGGTGCCATTCCTATAATGACATTCTCCTTTGACTTTTCAAACATTTTACCAATCTATTTTCATTTCCATCACTAACCTTAATGAGGTTTACTTATCACTCCATTACTTCCTCTTCTTCATCGGTTGGCTCTCATCCTCTTCGTTCTTGGGGCAATGTTGGAAGTTCAATGATTTTAACCTAACAGTTGTGAAAATGGGAACATCTTTTTCGGAAAAACAAAAAGGGCAAATGGGAACATTTTTATGGGATCAAGGGAGTACTAATTGTTTATTGCAATGTTTTTCATATTATCATGCAAATTTACAATTGCAGTTTGTTTAATGTTACACTTGGGTCTGAACAAATCATTACTCCAAGGTCTTTGAATGCTTCTACCAAATTCAAAGAAGTTAGTTCAATTAAACTACTCCCTCTGTTCCAGAATAAATGTCTCAATTACTTGTAAACGTTTTTAAGAAAGATGATTTACTAGTTTGTATATTGCGTACATAATGATAAAATTGTACTAAGTCACTTTCTTTATTTAGAAATGCAACAATTATTCTGGGACTAACCAAAATCTTATTTAGAAATGGCACAATTATTCTGGGACTAACCAAAATGGAGGGTGCGACATTTATTATGGGACCGGGAGTATAATTAGTTAAATTTCACTCACACGCCGAATAAAAAATTAGATTAGTTCCTAAAATTACAACAGAAAACACGGTACTGATGCAACAAACGAAAAACAACATCATGTTCCTGATTTAAATTCAGTCGATTTTCATTGAAATCAATCAACAGCAATAGAAAGATCAAAATGTAAAATGTAAATTGAAATTACCTGTGAACTAAAGACGAATTGATGTCTAACTTTCCGTCAGCTATGACGGCAAATGACGGCGGTGATCCCGGAAGAGGGAGGAGGATGGGCTGGCTAGGGTTGGTTTTCTGTTTCAAGAACATAAACGCCACCGTTTTCTTCTAGTCGATCCAGGCCGGGCCAAATTGAGTCGGGCTTTGGAAGGCTACAAAGGCCACAAATTGTTCATAATATATAAAGAGTCCTAATGAATTTCTTATATTTAATTGTATGAAATCAATAACTATATAATATAATGGCGAAAGTGATTAAACACTCTTTCCTTAAACAATAAAATGGGCGAGAAAGCTATCATCTAAATCTAGAAAGAATACTGCTTCGTATTTCAACTCTGTTTAATTACTAAACTGAATTCACCATTAATTTTGGCTGCATGCTTTATCGATTTTGGAATGATCATTTAAGCTTTTTTTCGACTTAATGACAGCAACCAATAATTACCAAGGAATTAAATATTCTGTCCAAAAATGAAAGAAACCAAACATTTACTTACAGACCGTTAATTACTTATACAATTCATACCAATAAACTATGAAACTATGAAAAAAATAAAGGAATTTCAAACGTTTTACAACAGTAAATATATAAATATTTACAATATCATTTGAAATACATTCTTTTCTTTTCTCTTCTCCATTTTCTTCTCTCTGTGCTCCTCCATTGATCTTTCTTTTGCTGCATACTTCTTCCTGCTTCCTACATTCAACAATGTCTATTCCTGCATAACTATTAAGAGACCTTCGAAGGGGAAGATCTGACTGGGTTATCAATGTTCGTGTGGCTAGAAAATACAAAGTTCAGGTCAGAAAAGGTGTAAAGATTCCTGAAAGTTACGAGTTAGTACTTGTGGATTCAGAGGTAAGCCACACAAATTTTATTTGAAAAGACTTACTTTCAGTAGTCCAGAAAACATTCTCTGTACATCATCTTATGAAACATTTCTTTCTATCTTTCAGGGTGCAAGAATTCAAGCATCCATTTCTAAAATGTTTATGCTTAAATATGATCCTAAACTTAATGAATCTGCAGTCTATTTTATTTCAAATTTCAGTGTAGTTGAAAACAGGGGAAAGTATCGTATAACTGAACATCCACTGAAAATTATCTTCTTTAACAGCACTGATATTTACTCAATCACGGGCTTAAGTTTTCCTAAAAAGATTTTTACCCTAATGACTTTTTCAGATTTACTAGCTTTAACTGATGTTGATGAATGTGGCTTGATAGGTATTTATATTATTCAATTGAACTAATTTTCATCCAGTTTTTTTTTTTTTGAACTTCTTTAATGAATCCTTGATTATTTTAGAAGTTGTTGGGTGATTGGTAAGAAAAAGCAAAGTGAAACGTATTCACAAGCAACGTACAAGTCCAGGTGAAAAGTTAATAGAAGTGAAACTGGAGGACATTGGGTAATTACTTATTTCATTTGAAGTAATCATATTTCACAGATTTGAAGTACTCTTCGTATTTTATTTGTTGGTTTATTCACAATTTTTTTTTTCAGTAACAACACTTTAAGCTGTACTATTTGGGGTGATTATGCTGATGAAATGTTTAGACTCATTGAGACATGTGGTGATTCTCCTTTAGTTGTTTTGATTCAGTTGTGCAAACCAAAAAATTATGATGGCAATATAGTTTATACCATATTGTTCTATATTTATTTTCTCATCATTCATGTCCATTTAAAGATTACTAACTATCATATATTGATTTTAGGTAAAATTACAATTTCAAATGCATTTTTTGCTACTAAACTACATGCTGATTCTATTGTACCAGAGATAGATGAACTGAAAAGGTAGTAAATATGTTCATTGATGATTTTTGTATTTTCCTTTTTAAATTTACTATTCATTTGCTAATATATTTTCTCTTCCAAATTTGATAGGTTGTTTGTGCTTGAATCTGGAACTTCTCATAAGATAAATCAAATTGAGTCATCTAATGCTTATTCCAGTTATGATGAACTTGAAAGGGGTTTGGCTAATGTATGACTGTTGCTGATCTTTTGGAATGCAAGGAGGTTTTTTTTTTTTTTTTTTTTTTTAACATTTTGCTGTTATATTTCTGCTTCCAGTTCATGTGTAAAGAAAATAATATCTTCATTCATTTTTTGAAGGAGGGATACTATTGGCTGATAGGTCAAATTTCTGAAGTATTTGTTGATGATTGCTGGAACTTTATTAGTTGTAAGATGTGTATGCACAAGTTGGAGTGTGTAGAAAGTGGTTATTTTTGCAAGGGTTGTAACAAAACTATAACCAAGGCAAATCCAAGATATAAAGTTAAGATCAATGTTCACTGGTGATGAGACAGCCAAATCCAAGCGATTTTGATCCGACTATTTTCAACAATAGAATGATTTTAGAGGAGTTGAACTATGATAGAAATTTATTGGAGGCTGAGCACAAACGATTATTGGAATTATGTACTGATGAACAGAGGCATGCTTACAACCTTATTATGAATGACATTGATGTTGATGTTGGACGAGTTTACTTTTTATATGGATCTGGTGGAACTGGAAAGACTTTTTTGTGGAAGATTCTTTCATCTGGGTTACGATCTAAGGGTGAAATCGTATTGAATGTGGCATCAAGTGGTATAGCATCACTCTTACTCCCTAATGGTCGTACTGGTCATTCCAGGTTTGCAATTCCATTAACTTTGGATGAAGATTCAATATGTAATATTAAACAAGGTACTCCTCTTGGTGATCTTATGATTAAACTAAGCATATAATTTGGGATGAAGCACCTATGGTTCATAGATATTGTTTTGAAGTACTTGACAGAACTTTGAGGGACATAATGAGGTTCAAACACCTAGATAGCTTGAATCAACCGTTTGGAGGCAAGACATTGGTTATGGGTGAAGACTTCTGTCGGATACTTCTAGTTATTCCAAAAGGTAGCAGACAAGATGTTGTTATGGCCACGATCAATTCATCATATTTATGGTCTCATGTCAAAGTTTTGAGGCTTTTCAAGAATATGAGACTACAAGCTATGGAAAATGATGAAAGTGAACTAGAACTCAAGGCTTTCTCAGAGTGGATATTGAGTATTGGGGATGGGTCATATGGTAATGATAATGATGGTGAAGCCACAATAACGATTCCTGATGACTTGATTGTTAATGAGTCAGATGATTTCATCAAATCTATTGTTGAAAGCACATATCCCAATTTCACTGATCATTTAATGATCCTGATTATTTACAGGAAAGAGCCATTCTTGCTCCAACGCTGAATGTGGTTGAGAACATTAATGTCTATATGGTTTCGTACAACCAATCAGAACAAAGGACTTATTTAAGTTCTGATTATATTTGCAAATCTGAAGATAACTCCAGTTTCTTTGCTGATCTTCATTCGATCGAGTTTTTAAACACTATCAAGTGTTCTTGTTTGCCTACTCATGAACTCCATTTAAAGGTCGGTACACCAGTCATGTTGATAAGAAACATTGACCATTGTTCAGGGTTATGTAATGGAATGAGATTAATTATTACAAGGCTCGAAAATCATATTCTCGAAGGAAATGTTCTAAACGGTAGTAATGTTGGTGATACCATATTTATTCTGAGAATGACATTAACTCCAATAGATATACGGTTACCATTCAAATTACAAAGACGACATTTTCCATTGGTTGTGTCATATGCAATGACAATCAATAAAAGTCAGGGTCAATCTCTTTCCAATGTTGGCATTTTCTTGAAGAGACCTGTTTTTAGTCATGGTCAGTTGTACGTTGCATTGTCTAGGGTCACAAATCGCCATGGATTGAAGATATTAATGTGCGATGACGAAGAAAACCTCACCAATGAAATTACAAATGTTATCTATAAGGAAATTTTTCAAAATTTGTAATATTCATAAATGTTTGAAATGTTTAAATAAGTATTTCTTTCTTTAAGTAAAATCATCACTATTTCACTTTTATGTTAATAATTAATTAGATTTTTTTTGGTTGGTTAACTTATATTTTAAAAAGTGTTCTTTTCGTGCTTTTAACGCACGGATGGCACACTAGTTATGAAAAAATTGACTCTTGATTTTATTAAATGAACTCCAATTTCTTTAAATATTTCTATCAAATTTAGGATGTCTTATCTAATTTAGTACTTCCACTTTCATCCTAAAATAAATATTCATAATTTTCTTAAGTACAAATAAAATTAAATATTCATTTTAAAACAAAAAAAAAATTAAATATGCATTTCTTATATATCGGAAATAATAATAATAATAATAATTTAATCGGATTGATGAGATGGTAATTTTCATTTTTCCTAATATCCATAACTCAATATCTTCAAGAAAAAAATGTATATTATGCTTAATATCTTACTTTAGTTTATATGTATTTGTCTTAATTTTGCACTAGTCTTTTCTTTGCCAAATTATCGAAAGCCTATTCTTCTTTTAATTTAATCATTTTTTTTCTTTCTTTCTTTTAGCCTTTGTGTGGCCAGTTACGATAATTTTTTGATAAGCTACTTGATACTATTTGATGTTATGTTGCAGAAATTTGGGCTCACCATGGCTTTCCAAGCTTGATCCGATAAGTGGTTGTTCACAGTCCGAATTTCCGTAGCAATCTGAGAAAGGTGGGAAGTCTTTCTCCCCAAAACCCTCCGGTGTAAGAATCATTAAATCATTCTTTGAGTGTATAAACATTGAACATTTTAGAGATAGAATTTAGAGAGAGAATATGTGGGTTTTGGGGGAAAAAGAGAGTGTAGAGCCCGTGTTTGTCTGGCCCCCCTCATCTGGAGATCACCTTTTCCTTTTTATACTTAGGGTGAATGTGGGACTTTGCCCTAAAGCTCATAAGCCCATTTAGCCCATTCACTCATTTCAACCCGTTTCGGCCCATTTCGGCTATTTGGGCCTCGTTTACCATATTTTTCCATTGCTCCTTAGGCGTATCATATTTTACGGTGACATTTTTTATGATCACATCAGTAGCCTCCGACTCCTTAGCTCGGTTATTTATGAAGGAGTTAAGGAGTAGTTAAGATTTTGATCCCTTTGGATTAATCCTCTTACTTTATAACAATAAAAGTTTTCATATATCACTTTTTATATTCCATTCCGAATATCGAGTAGTTCAGGCTGTAAGCCCATTAGTAGTTCGAGACGTAAGCCCCCGAGCTAAAAGGTGGCGAGTTGCTCCCAATTATCATGTGAGGGATAATGCCGCTTGGTCGAGATAACATATATGGTGGTGTGAATAATTTCCTTTAATTTGACTTACAGCCATGCGTTGGCGATATGAATATTCCAGATGCGTTTTTTGGTGAGAAGCTCCCGAGTTGGGAAATGGGTGGTTGCTCATCACACTTCATATGAGTGTTGGTGAAGTTTAGTCGAGATCAATATTATCAACTTGAGATTAGCATAATTTCTATGAAATTTTGCCATTTAGACCTTTTTTGTATGAAATTTGAAGGGAATATTTTTCCCATTTTTGCAGGTTGATAACCAGTCATTTTTGGCAAAATGAATGTGACTTGTTTCGCTTTTGAATTTTCTTTTGATATGGCACTTCGCCAAACCACATTATTTTAAACCGCCTTTCGTTAAACCGTGTTGTGCCAACTGCATGATGCTAACAGTATTTTGCAAACCGCGTAGAGCAAACAACATAGTGCAAATCGCGTGTGTGCTTTTTGATGTCGGTTTGTGCAACTAGCTTTTGAAGATACCAGATTTGCTTTGGCGGGTGCTAAAAATTTAAGTAATTTTGTTTAAACCTTTTTGAGGGTGCGTACCCCTTATTCCCCCTTTGAAAGAGTAAGGCTTGTCTTTAGGCAGCCTTGCTAAAAATTTGTAAACGGAATTGTACTTGGCAATTTTTATGTTTGTTTTGTCCGACAAGCGAGATGTGAGTCGATCGGACTAAAAGGGGCAAAATCAAGGCAGATTCAAGGCCAATGAGCTCGTCGGAGAAAAGACAAGGTTCGCCGGAGAAAGGGAGAATGACGGGGAGAGGAAAAGGTAGAGAGAGATTGAAAAATGAAAAGTAAAAAGTGAAGTGGTGGGCATTTATACCTCGAATTCGAAAGGACATAAGGTGAAAAAGTTTCTTTTAAAATCATATCATAACCGTCATTAAATTCAAAATTTAAGTGGTTGGAGCAGTTTTTGAGGACGTGGGCAGTTATTACGAAAGCGATGGCTCATTTAATATGGTGGCAGATCATCAAATCAGCACGTGTCAAGAATAAGCTACATCTCTAGGCGAAATGGCGGTATCCATCTCGCTCTACTCAATTATTTGGCGGGATCCATCTCGCTCAACTCAATTATTTGGCGAGATCAATTTCAGCTTGGAGCTGGCGAGACCACTTATTAGCAAGTTGAAGTTCACAACAGGATCATAAATAATCCAATTATGAACTGAGGGGATACTGATGTGCACAAATAAAATGCAATCCAAGTGTCCAGTTAAATATGAAGACCATGGATGACTCAGCAATATAATCATGGTTGACGTGGAAAAGTCAACCCAAATGGTCAAACCGCCTTATTGGAGTCAAGCGAAGTGAAAGTGATTCAGGGCAAATCAGATGGAAGTACGAGTAAGATACTCTATAAGGCGAGATGTATATCTCGCTTAAGCCTGACTGGTCAGCGGTCAAAGGGCGGAGTTGGCAAGGCAATGTATTGAAGCAAGATGATGATCTCGCCAAGTCTCCCAATGTCCCATTATGACAAGCCAAGTCCCCCGAAATGAATAAGCCATGCGAGATGGACATCTCGCCTAAATGAAATTGTACCCCATTAAATGATCGTAGACAAAAGGTATGCTTCCGCTGACATTAAGGACATTATTAAATGAGGCAAGGGACAACTCCCACTGTTGAGCCCCCATAATTCCATGAAGCAAGGCAAATTCGGCTAAAGTTGGTAGGAAAGGGTCAGGGAGATAATGTCAAGCCACCCTATCCTCTTATCACCATAATAACCCTATGGTCAGGTCAGCTTATCGTTATCAGCTGATAAGCTTATCACCTTATCATTGCCAAGGGATATAAATACCAGGTTTCATTAGAGCTGTCAATTCGGGAATACGGGACGGGACGAAATTATGTTGTCCCACGACGAGAACGGGACGAGACGGGACGGGACAAAACGGGACGAGACTAAAATACTTCGTCCCATCCCGTCCCATTTGTGGGACGCGGGATCCCGCGGGACAATGCGGGACCCGTTGACTAGGAGGGATAAGTGTTGACTAGGCGCCAAGGCCACGACCTATTTATGCTTGAAACCCCAGCTTCAGCCTCCTCATATATAAGGCCAAGGCACAATTTTCTTTCTTTTTTATATCAATGTGGGATAAGTCACGACCAATGTAATTTGTAGGAAGTCTAGGTTCCATTGGAACAAGGAAAAGGAACTTCTTTAATGAGCTGACACTTCCCTTGGGGTTGATTTGGCTATTATGAGTCTCTGATGCAACCTTTGAAGAGCTCAAACAAGGGCATGTTAAAGAAGAAGATGCCTGGAAAATGATTTTAACTTCTTAAGGCCTTCTGGTTGCTATGCTGGAAGTAGCCTCTTACATTTATGTAGGATAAGGTTTTCCAACATTTCACTCTTATGGTGGGGACCTTTCCCCAAACACTCGCTGCACGGGATGCTTTGTGCACCATGCTGCCCATTATTTTTATGGCCTTACGATTGCTATATTGTATTGTTAGTCCGTCCTTTACTCCTGTTTTTGGTCAGAAGCTAATCGTGATGTCCAAATCCATTTCGAATGGCAATATACATTTAACTTTATTAAGTTATTTCTTATTTACGAATCCAAATACTCTTGGTTTCTAGATTAGTATTAGCCCATGTATTTTGTTACCAACATATATATAATTCCTATTTGGGTCACACACAAAGAGCGAATTTGATTCTGGCTGAAAATTGAAAATTGGAAATCTGGCACGTTTTGTAGCGCGACATACTTTGCCATGGGCACGTTTGTAGCGCGACATACTTTGCCATGGGACGACTCGTGCCCTTTTGGCCCAATTCGTCCCTTGTGAAGGAACGACTGTATCAGAAAGCTGCATATAGGGGACGAGTCGTGCCCCACGGGACGAGTCGTGCTCACGACTCGTGCCCCTGTGGACGACTCGTCCTGGAGGCGTTGAAAACCCGTTTTTTGGCTTGGAAAAGGACTCTTCTCCCTAAGAGTTAGGGATTTATAGCAAGTATAAATAGAATCCTTTTGCCCCAGCCATAGGTGACGAAAATTAGGATTTATGAAACACTAATTCCTTGATTTTGATTATGAATCAAAGATCAAAACGTCCCAAAATCAATTCCTTAACAGTCATTGATTATTGAAAGGAGTTTCAATAATCGGAAGGATCATCTAACAATCCAACAAGAAGTGTTCTTGGTTCGTTCGCGTGTGAATCACCATTAGAGGAAGATTGTTTTTATCTCCTAAAGCTTGAAGATCTCGTTTGTTCATTCATCACCAAGGTTGAAAAGGAAGAAGAGGATCCAAGTCTCATCAACAAATTCAAAGGTTGAATTTTGAGATTTGTTTTGAACAAACAAATCGCATTAAGATATGAAAATTCTATTTCATGTTTCTAATCTCTTCATGCTAGACGGATTAAAGGGCTAGAGTTTTGTTGTTATTTCTAAGTCTTCCGCTGCGTTTGTAACCCCAAAATCCAACATATTGATCAGTGCCATAGCCGACAAGATAAAGGGAGAGGGGGTTGACTGTAACTGAAAGTTTTGTTAACATAGTTTAGTTGCTATGATTGTATATACTCTCTCCTTCCCAAAATGATGCGACTTTTCAAACTTGCATTAGACTATTAACAGTGGTTTCATCCCACTCTTCCATTTCATCTAATATTTTTTACACTTTTTCTCATTCACCTAATATTTTATCTACCCATTTCTTTTATTCCCTACAATGGCTAAATTAAATTAAATTTCAACTTCCTCCAACTCATCATTCTATACCCCACTACTTTTATTTTATTTATATTCTCTATTTTTATGATTAGTAAAATGATAATTATTATTATTATTATTTATAATTAAAAAAATATTTCACACTTAATTAAAAATATTGCAATAATTTATAGGAAAAAAAATATAATGATTTTTTTAAATAAAGGCTAAAATGAAGAAGGATAATTGAGAAATGAGTGTTTTTTTTTTTTTTTGTATCCAAATCAAATGAAACTGATATCAATTTATAGGGAAAAAATGATTAATTTTGGTGATTTTTTTTAAAAAAAAATAATTTACTAGGTGATAATTCAGCTCAAAGAATTGGGATAAAAAAAAAATTCGAAAATCCAACGGACCTATAAGAACGTAACACGTGGAAGGATCAGGAAAAAAAAAAAAATTCATCGCCTCACGCGCCATGCCAAGAAGGGCGGTGAGGCACACGTGCCATTTTCTGTCCAATGACCAGGCAACACGTGTCAAGTGGGACAGGTTTTTTTTTTTTTTTCAACCCGGGATGAAATATTTCATTCCACTCAATTCATTCCACACATTTCAACCAGCCATTGCAGCATTTCAACTTGGATGAAATGGGTTTCATCCCCCATTTCATCCACCATTGTACAGTCTTATAACTTTTGGAAACTCAGTGTTTATGAATTCTTCATTTTTGAAATGTGACCTAACTTTAAATGAAAGGAGGAAACGAGACTATTATTCCGGAAAAGAGGGAGCATATACATGTGTTTTGCGTAAAAATACTAGCCGAAAAGGAAGAAACAACTATACTGATGAACAAGATGTGGAAGAAAAGACGTAATCAGGGTATGATCCTGCGTGGGTCACGAGGGAAAAGTGAAGCTGAGCGGATGTTTTTCAGGCCTAAGAAGAACATCACCACACGCTCTAACCCTGCTCCAAATCCACCATGCGGGGGTGTACCATACCTTCAACAATATCATACGCATAACTCATGAGTAGAAAATACACAAATAAACCAACAAAATATATATATATATATATATAAAAAAAAAAAAAACATGTTGATTCTGAGAACACATACGACTACTCACATGTTTCATAATAATCCATGGAAAAGCTTCAAGCTAAGAAACAAGTTTGCATATGATATAGTGAAAGGGACCATCGGGATTCAAAAAAGCTCTACGCTATTTGGATCAATTTAATGGTGTCTAAAGCACTCGATGAGAAAACCAAATCATTATACCTAAATCAATCGTAGCATACCAGCACTAGGAGAGAGAGGAAGTATTCTACAAGCAAAAAATCAGATTTAAGTCTTTGTTATCGCATAAGTGTAATACGCCCTCAGTTTCCCAGTATAAATGTCACATTTGATCAACTAAGTTGAAATTTTACCAAAAAGTTGTGAAAATTTGATTATCTTCATTCATACCAATATGAAAATGGTTATTGACCAATAGAAACACTATTCATAACTATTTTTAAATTTTCATGAAGATAAATAATTTAATATTAACTTGTTAGTCAAAGTTCAACTTAGTTACCAAATGCGACATTTATTTCGGGGCAGTCTAATTCCCATTTAAAAGATTTCCCGGACTAAACTCACCAGATATTTCTATGCTACAAGACACTTAACAGTAATTTTGGGATTTATTTAAGATAATTATGAATTGATATTGATATTTTGGATAGAACATGCATGACTCCCGAATATTTCACACCTCCTGAGGATGAGCAAAGGGCCTTATAAATCTAAATCACATAGAGGTCAATGTTTCTAACAACCAACCCGTGAAAGAAATGTAAACAGAGGACTTTTTTTGGGATGAGATAAGTACTTGGGAAAAAAATATACCTGAAGGAATCAATATATGTCGACATTGACTCTGTCTTTACATCAATTCCACATGCTTCTGCACGAGTGGTCAAAAGCTCGGCATTGTGAATACGTTGGGATCCTGAAATGATCTCTTCACCTGTATGAACACACCGGGAGAAGAAGCTAAATCAAATATATCCTCAGTTTGATGGAGCTAGTTATATGTGCCTTACCTCGAATGAAGGCGTCAAATGAATTACTATAAGCAGGATCATAGTAGCAAGGCATTGTATAAAATGGCCGAACAGCCAAAGGATATCTATGAAGTATATAGAACTCCGTTCCGTACCTACAGTTAGGAGACAGTCCAGCCATCAGAGAAAGGAAGAAAAGAAAAGGTAAATATAGAAATGTGATACGCCTTTAACAGGTATGAGTTTTCGTAATACTTTTCCAACACAAGCTTGCCCAATTTCCTCTCCGATTCTGTGTTAAGGTCCGCAAGTGGATCAACTTCAACGCCAGCGTCCTGTGGTTTAAAGAGTTCATGGAGAAATTACAAATATACTAAAAAAGCAGGACCAGTACATCCATCAACCAAATCTTATACAGAACTTGCTACATCATTATAAATAACAATAACAAACTCTCTTTTTTGGTTTAACACTACAAAGCCAACACATAAACTTACCAAATCTTGAATAAAACATTTTGAAGTATCTTGGTTCATGGAACAATACTAAGCCAAACAAAGTGAAAGCAAAAAAAGTAAAACAAAGGACCGGCTTGCCCTTCTTATAATTGATTCACTAGAAGTATTTTAGAAAATTGATGCATCAGGTGAAAGTAGATAAATCATCAAACTGAAGAACATAAAAAGTTAATCTATGTGATTTATTACAAGTATCTTATACTATAATCCATATAAACACGACATTATCCTTGAAAGGGACTGATTACTTCTCTGGATTACTTACACTACTTTTCTTTCTTTGTGATAATGAATTTCTTCTGTTTCTTAGAATGTTCTCTAATGATCAATAGGTTCAATATTGAAATGAAGACTTGGAGACCAATCAATACTTACGGCTCTCTCACAAAAGCAAGTGACATTTTTTTTTTAATCAATCAGAGGAGGAACAAATTTCACGTTAGGTAACACTACAAAGTTTCTGATTCTGATTCCTTTTAAGCAAATATATACATATATTTATTGGAAAGTTTCAAGTGATAACATTTAACATTAAATCCACTAACCTTCAGCATTTGAACCCCTTCTTGGAAGGTAAGGCGCAAGGTCTTTCTCAAGTACTGCAAAGTTTAAACAATCAGTATCGGTACAAGAGAAATATGAAGTACAATAACAAGCTACCGCCCAAAATAGAGAAGTCATAAATAAAAACAAATAGCTGATCAAAAGTTCTAACTTTTACAACAACAAAACCTTAGTCCAAAAAACATAACATGAAACTTCATAAGTCAACTTTTCTGGGGTAGAAAAAAGCACTAGGCATCAATGTCTGATAAAAAAAAAGTCCAAGTACCACAGAGAAACACCAGTAATTACCTTCAAAGGCTCAAACGGGAACTGTTTCCCAATTGCTTCAAGCTCTTTCTGGAATTTATTCAAACCGTCAAACATTTCAACAAACAAGCGGTCGACGATGTCCATCAACTGCATGTATACAAAAGTTCATCATCGTACAACTATATACCTATGTATCGTAATCACGCATGCTTGTGGGATTCAAATTTATACCTCACTATAATGCAACTTAATCTCCATTTCCACATCAAGACCATTGAATTCACACAAATGTCTGTTTGTAAAGGAGGGTTCTGCTCTGTAAACAGGACCAGTCACATAAACACGTGTGAAACCACCAGATATTGCCATCTGCTTGTGAAGCTGAGGTGACTGTGCCAGACAAGCCGGTATCCCAAAATAATCGACCCTGAAAACATCTGCACCACCTTCACTTGCTCCTTTTAAAAGTTTCGGTGTTTCAATTTCACGAAAACCCTCACGCTTCAAAAACTGACGGAACAACTGAAAGATAGTATTTGAAGTCAGGCCTAATTTTGAAGTGCATGAATTAGTATTTGTGGGTATACAAAAGGTCAATCTGTCTCAGGTTAACTAAGACTTGGTTTTATTTTTGTATTTTGCATATAAAAAGTACGGTTTAAGCAAAAACCAGATCTAACCTAGATCCACTTGATGGTTGGGGTCGGTTAGAAAGGAAATTCAATATGTCTACATATATTAAGAAGATGATGCAATTCATCAAAGTTAAAGTACTCCATTTGACATTTGTAACTGGGCTGATGTTAAGGAAATTCAATACTTCTATAAATAGCAAGAGGGATGGGATCCAGTCCAGTCATTTTAGCTAGAGAAGAGTAGGTAATGAAAGCACAAATGCAAATAAATGTCATTCATCATTATTGTTAGCATACTGTTTTTGGAACAGAGTAGCTCGACTATTTAATTAGGTTCGATTGAACTAGGTTTATATTAGCCTTGTCGAGCACATTCATTTCATCATTCATTTCATTACGGCCACCAAACAAACATACTCCGTATTATGGAGTTTTGACCAAAGGACAGGGAGAGGGCATTGAAATTTACCCTAGATCAGATTATCATTTCTACAGACTCACTTTTGTTTCTACCCCCCCCCCCCACCCCCACCTCAAGTCAACTTAATTATATAAGGACCGGGTAAGGAAAGGAAATCATGGAATATTAACCCAGTGTAAATCATGGAACATCACCCCAATGTAAATCATGGAACATCAACCCCATGTGAATCATGTTAAAATGATCCACTTGATGGTGAGGGTCAGTTAGAAAGGAAATTCAAAACTTCAATGCATTCACAGTGGTGTCAAGCAAATCACGGAACATCAACCTAGTGTATGAAAATATTGAATATGCAAAGGAGCTGATTGGTCTATTAAGAAATAATGTGAATATATATACATCTTTGACTTCTTGCTTGATGCAAGAAATTCCATGCATGGCTGGCGTACGCAAGTCCAGAACCCTGTTATTCAGACGCGTGTCCAGATTGACCCGGACAAGCTGTTCTCCAGCCTGCAGTTTTCAACCAGAATTTTATATTAGTAGACATCTAGGGATAAAAAGTTTCAAACACTTATATAATGGGATCACTCAGTTAACGATGGAGTATAACCCAATTCAAAGGATATCCACCTGAAATCATGTTAAATGTTAACAGCTTGTCAGAACATACCTCTAAGGCCTTGTCAATTTCAACATCACTTCGGGCAGCATCTTCAACATTTATAGGAAGAACAGGCATGGCTGGGTTTATACAATAAATTTTTCTAACTTGAATTTCAACCTACAGAAAATAGATGCAAGGTCATGAGATTTTTAACAGAAACTAATGTCAAGTTTAAAATATCGAAAAGAATAATTAGAACAATTAGAAAAAAAAAAACTTTTTCAGAACCGATTTGGAAAAATCAAATTAATTTAGTTACTGCAGTTGTAAAAAAAAAAAACACAATCATATTGGAGTAACTTGTAAGTATACAACACCAATATAAACATTATATACCTCTTGAGTTGTTTCAGTAATGGGTTTTTCAGGAACAGAGACGATGCCTTGAACATAAATAAACGACTGTGTACTCAAAGAAGTAGCAAACTTGACCATCTGCGTGCTAACAAGGTCCGGCTCAACCCTCAAAACAGCCTGAATCGTGAATGCCTCTTCACTCAAAACCAAAAAAGTCATACGCTTACTGGATGGACGAATTTTCTTGGCTTTGCCGCTTATTAACACCATCTGATCTTTCAATTCATCCGTGAGCGAAACGACCTTGGTCCATTGCTTGCCGGAGTCGAGCTTTGACTCGAGTTCCTCGAGTCTTGCTATGTTACCATAGTTGGCTTCGAGTGGATCATATTCATCTGGACTCCGGCCATTAGAGCTGGCGGCGGCACCGGCGGCGATGTCGTTTGCCATCATCATGGAGAATTTGGGATTTCGGTGAGAGCGTAGAGAAAGAGAATATTGAATAACTTGATTTTTTCATTCAACATTGAAGTATATATATATACGTGTCTTGGAGATTGGAGAGTCCTATATGTATATGGAAAGAGGATCCTATATGTATATGGAAAGAGGATCCTAATCAATTATAAATATAATTGTGTAGGATTCTAGTTTATTACAAATATAATTGTATAATTATAATTGAAGCAAATATAATTGTATAATTATAATTGAAGAGACCTATTAGAAAAGAATATACAAGAAATAATTTATAGTATAAATTAGAGTGGTGTGCTATAGTACTATGAATAGTGTCAAACGGCGAATTTCTCATTTTACTCTTATATATTAGTCTCTTTCCCATTTTGCCCTTAAAAAAAATTAATTATATAAAAAAAAAAACCCATGTATGTACTTGGACACGGGCATGTACCAGTAATTCTCTATAATTGAACTGATTTTGCCGATTTCAAATTCTGTTTCTTCGGCTTTAATATTGGAAATGGAAATTCAATGATTGGGCTTGCTGAGCAATATGCGGAATGAAGATGGCGAGATGGCCGGCCCAAACCCTCCTGGAAGCTTCCGCGCCGTGCTGAATTTGGGCTTGGCCTGGTCGTATGCTACTTTATTTGCCCTCAATTAGGCTCGTTCAACCAAAAGGACCGGCCAATATAAAGAGGGCAACTCAGGCCCGTTTATTTCACCGTAAAATATCTCATTTTCGTAAAATAACTCGTTTTCTGTTGTTTGGTTGATCCTCCGAAAAATGTTTTCCGAAAAATAACTCATTTTCCGCTGTATAGTTGTTTTCCGAAAAATGAAGAAAACGTTTTCCGAAAAACATTTTACGCTCTTCCTAAGTAAAACGACTTACTGACCTTGTCCTAAGTAAAACATTTTTCGAAAAATGGTGCCCTTCATGTACAACTCACATTTCACAATCTATAGTATAAATTAGAGTGGTGTGCTACAGTACTATGAATAGTGTCAAGCGGCGAATTTTCCATTTTGCCCTCATACATTTGTCCCTTTCCCATTTTGCCCTTAAAAAAAAATTAATTAAAAAAAAAAAAAAACTCCCGTGTCCTTGGACACGGGCATGTACTAGTAGAATATAAATTAGGACTCTATTATATCTCTATCATGCCCCCGCAAGATGGACGGTCGGGAGAAAAGTCCAATCTTGGATAAAGCTGTATCAAAGTGTGACCGAGGGAGTGGCTTAGTGAGGATGTCCGCGAGTTGGTCTCCATCCGAAATGTGAGTTACTCTGAGAGAGTTATCCTGGACATGCTGTCGCACAAAATGGTAGTCAAGACTAAGATGCTTCATCCGTGAGTGGAACCGAGGATTCGAAGCAACATATGTGGCACCCAAGTTGTCACAAAATATAACAGGAGTAGGAGTATGAGGAGCGGATAGCTCTTTGAGAAGATTTTGAACCCAAAGAATTTCCGCAGTTGTGGCTGCAACGGCTCGATACTCGGCTTCAGTTGATGAGCTAGCTAGAGTTCTCTGTTTACGGGAGCTCCAAGACATAGGATTGTGACCCAAATAAACAATGTAACCAGAGGTGGAACGGAAAGTATCTCTATCACCTGCCCAATTCGCGTCTGTGAATGCATGAAGATTAATCGTAGAAGCACGTCTGATAAGAAGACCACGAGTAGAAGTGCCCGCAAGATATCTGAGAAGTCGTTTTAGGGCGGCCCAATGATCCTCAGTGGGATTCTGCAGAAACTGAGACAGGCGATTCACAGCAAAAGATATATCAAGGCGTGTAAGTGATAAGTACTGTAAGCTACCAACCAAGGCCCTATATGCCGTGGGATCAGGGAGAGACAGGCTTGAGGAGGAAGTGAGAAATGTGTGAATAACCATTGGGGTGGGAACCGGTTTAGCATTGCTCATGTTTGCATTGGAAAGAATATCAAGAATATATTTGTGTCGAGAGAGCAGAAGACCATGGGGATGAGGGATGACCTCAACACCTAGAAAATAAGAGAGTGTGCCAAGGTCCTTAAGAGAAAACCGAGAGGAAAAAAGCGGAAATAAAGGAATTTAGGAGAGTAGGATTAGACCCGGTGAGAATGATATCATCCACATAGGCTAATAGATAAATAATATCAGAACCATGACGAAGAACAAAGAGAGAAGAGTCGGAGACACAAATTGTAAATTTTAAAGAGATAAGGTAGGACTTGAGTTCAATGTACCATGCACGGGGGGCTTGTTTAAGGCCATAGATTGCTTAGCGAAGTTTGCAAACGTGAGTGGGAAGAGAAGGATCAACAAATCCTGGAGGTTGTTGCATAAAAGCTTCCTCGGTGAGGGAGCCTTATAAGAAGACATTATTGATGTCTATTTGACGAAGAGGCCAGTTATTCATGGTAGCTATAGAAAGAATAGTACGAATGGTGGTAGGTTTAACCACGGGACTGAACGTATCAAAATAGTCAAGACTGGGATGTTGATGGAACCCTTTGGCCACAAGACGGGCCTTATGGCGAGAGATAGTGCCATCAGGATTGTATTTGGTGCGGAAGATCCATTTGCAGCCAATGAGATTTTGAGAGAGACAAGGGGGGACCAAGTCCCAAGTATGATTGTGAGTAAGAGCGTCATATTGAGCTTGCATGGCTGAGCACCAGGTGGGACTTTTCAAGGCTTGAGTGATGGTGGTAGGTTCAGTGTTTAGGTGTTCAAGAGAGGCCTGAATATTAAGTTTTTGAATGGGCTTTATGATGTTGTTTTGTAGGCGTGTGACGGGTCTATGAGTAACATTGGTAGGTGTAGTGGGCGAGGAATTGGGTGAAGAAATATCAAACTGAGAGGGTAGAGGAGTTTCGGCAGGAGGGTTGGGAAGGGCATCAGCTGGAGTATTAGTTGTAGTAACTGGAGAGGTAGGTTCAGGCATAGAGGGAGGAGGTTCCAAGGGGGTGATGGTTTGTATAGTGGTTGACAGTGGCGCAGGTGTAGAGTGTGGAACTGTATGGGCTGGAGAGTTTGGTGGGTGAACAATATTTGGTAAGATAGGAAGGTGATGAGTGAACCACACGTCCGGGGTAGTTGGAGAGCATTCGGGTAAGATCGAAGAGCTGTAGGGAAATTTACCTTCCACAAATTTGACGTGGCGGGAGACATAGATTTTATGGGTGAGCGGGTCCAAACAGAAATATGCACTCTGAGTAAATGAGTAGCCAACAAAGACACAAGGTATATATTTGGGATCAAGTTTGTGATGAGCATAGGGGCGTAACCATGGGTAACAAAGACACCCAAAGCTACGTAACTTGAGATAATTCGGAGAAGTGTTGTGAAGTTTTAGATAGGGAGAGAGAATACCAAGAGTAGGGGTGGGCATTTTGTTTATGAGGTAACAAGCGTAAGCAAAGGCTAAAGACCAAAATTTTTGGGGCATGGATGAGTGACTTAAAAGGGTGAGCCCCGTTTCAACAATATGACGGTGACGTCGTTCAGAATATCCATTATGTTCAGGGGTATGAGGGGGAGTAGTGAGATGGGAAATTCCATGAGAGGATTGCCTCCATTGTCACTATAGATTGTGAGAATGGGACGTTTGAAGTGTTTTTCAACAAGTAACTTGAGATGTTTGAAGATTGACAAGGCATCATTTTTATGTTTTAAGGGATAAAACCATATGTATTTGGAGAAGTGGTCAACGACTATGATGTAGTATTTGAAGCCATCAAAAGAATGAAGGGGGGATGTCCAAACATCGCTATATAAAATATCAAGAGGACCACTAGAGGTAATAGTATTATCATGAAATGGAATTTATGACTTTTATTGCAATCACAAGAATTACAATTGGAAGAAATAAAGGACGGAATATTTAAATTAAATGTTTTGCTAACATGAAGCAAAATAGGAAACGACGGATGCCCTAATCTATGATGCCAATCTAAAGCCGAAGTTGAAGAGGAATTGATAGTTGGTGAAGAGGGAAGCCATTCATAGACACCGGATTTACATGGACTTTGAAGAAGGATTGCCCCCGTGCTTAGATCCTTCACAACAAAAGATGATGGTAAGAAAGTGATAGATGAATTATTATCACGACACAATTGAGATATAGAAATTATATTACGAGATAAGGAGGGTACATGAAGAACATTATTCAAAAGGAATGTAGAAGAAGGAGTAGAGAAAGAGCAAGAACCGGTGTTGGCTATGTTGAGACCGGATCCATCCCCAATAAGAAGTTCCTCTGTGCCATTGTATGGAGAGTGCATGGAAAGAGTGTCAAGATCGTTGGTAGCATGATGTGTAGCCCCACTATCGAGGAGCCAAGCAGGAAGATTTTGAGGAGCACAGGATGTGTTGTAGGTCACAGGTGTGGGAGATCTGTTGGATGGCCGAGGATTGTTGCTGAAGTTAGGGGTTGGTGCTTGAGCCATGGGATATTGTTGTTTGAAGAGAGGGCATTGAGTAACATAATGTCCTTGAGTTCGGCACCATTGACACTTCCCCTTGAATGGAACCGAAGGCCTGGGGTTGTTGGGGTTTGTCTGAGCCGTGGGGGTTGGAAGAAGACCATGCTGAGGGTTGGGAGAGCGATGTGGATAGGAGGACCTCGGTGGCTGTTTGTTGGTAGCATGAACAGAGGCCGAAAAGCTGGGTGGGTTTTTGGTGGTTTATTTGATGGTGAGCTCTTTTGTGATCAATTTTTCATGAAGCTCATCAAAAGATATGGGATTTTCCCTGCTTTGAACCGCAAGAACAATGCTATCAAAGTCGGGATCATTGAGTTGGTCAAGAACTTTATCAACGAGATCTTCGGGATCTAGAGGTCTTCCTAGAGAAGCAAGTTGGTCGGCACAGGTTTTAAGGTCATGCATGTATTCGGTTATGGAACGAGGACCTTTAGTGATATTGCGGAGGCGATCTTTAATATGTTTTAGGTGCCCTTTGGATGGATTGGCATATGTTTTGGCCAAGGTTTTCCAAGCATCAAGGGAGGTGTTTGAGGATGGAATAGTGCTCCGGTACGGACCGGGATTGCTTCGGGAGGAGCTGGTTGTCTGTGGACAGAGTTTCGGCGTGCATCGAGTTTGTAGGTTACGTTTGGGCAGAGGTTCGGCGTGCGTTGGGATCGCATGGATCACTCGGGCAGAGGTTCGGCGTGCGTTGAGATGGCAAGAGTCACTCGGGCAGAGTTTCGGCGTGCGTTCAAGTTGCCAGTTTGACTCGGAAAGAGTCAGGACACCTTGGGAAAGACCAGGCAAGGCTTCGGAGTACCACGAGGGGCCTCAAAGTACCTCGAGAGTGCCTCGGGGCAGCGCGGGAGCGTCGCTGGAGCGCTCGGAGAGGCTTCGGAGCACCACAAGGGAGCTCGGAAGGCCTCGGAAGGATCCGAAAGGGATCGGAATTGCCCCGAAGGGTCTTAGAGGGGAGCCTGAAGGCTGGGGGGAGAGGAGAGAAGAGGGAAATGTCTGAAAATGAGGGAGGGGGAGCCCTCTATTTATAGTATAGGAAAACTGCAAAGAGGTCCGTACGGACCTCTTAGGTAATCCAAATTTTTAGTTTTCCTTGATTTGAGGGAATATGGTGGACTTTAAGGGGATTTTGGAATGATTATGTCTGGGTGCAATAAGGTCCGTACGGACCACCTCAGCATGCAAAGAGGTCCGTACGGACCAACCATGTAGGGGGGTAATGATGTTCTCCGGAATTTGAGGGAATAAGTTGGACTTTAAGGGTATTTAGTAATCATTGCAGCAAAGAGGTCCGTACCGACCTTATTTGCTTTTTCTGATTTCTGAATAATTCCCAAAAGGTCCTTTTATCCCTTTTTATCCCAGAAAGGTTCCTTCCTTGGTTTGGCTTGGGGTTTTTTGAGGGTTTTGAGTGTCTAAGGTCTTCGAGACTGCGTTTGTGAGTCTGCGGTGTTTCCCATGTGCTCGGAAGAGGGTGATCCAGATTGGGGTACTTACAGAAGCCCCTCAACGACGTCACTTACAGAGGAAGTGGGGTCATCGATAAGATAAGGGTCCTAATCTGGATCGCGTGCTGGGAGAGGAAGTGGCCGTGAAGGTCGGTGTGAGGACATGGCGATGTCCTGTTGTGTGACCGTTTAGGTCAGCTGGCTGGACCCTGTGATAGGATTCCTACGTATCCCTAGCGGGAATCAAGCCTGATCGTAGTTCGTGTGTGGGGTGAGTGTTGTTGTGCACGAGGACGGGAGATGTCCTCTGACTGAAACTCTGTGCGTGGACGTGGTGGTGTCCTGTGGGTGACCGCATAGGTCGATGGTGAGGACTTGGTGGCGTCCTGGGTGACCGCATAGGTCGGTGGTAAGGACGTGGTGGCATCCTGGGTGACCACATAGGTCGGTGGTAAGGACGTGGTGGCGTCCTGGGTGACTGCAGAGGTCGATGGTAAGGACGTGGTGGCGTCCTGGGTGACCGCAGAGGTCGATGGTAAGGACGTGGTGGCGTCCTGGGTGACCATATAGGTCGATGGCTGGACCCTGTGATAGGATTCCTACGTATCCCTGGCGGAAATCAAGCCTGGTCGTAGTTCAGAGGTCGTGAAATTGTGAGTGTATACAGGCGTGGTGGTGCCCTGAAATTTTGTGTGACCGCCGAGGTCGACTGTGAGGACGTGGTGGCGTTCAGGGTGTGCAATCTTACTAGAAGATGGTTTGTGACCGCCGAGGTCGACTGTGAGGACATGGTGGTGTCCTGAGATGTGGTGACCGCCGAGGTCGATTGTGAGGACGTGGTGGTGTCCTGAGATGTGGTGACCGCCGAGGTCGATTGTGAGGACATGGTGGTGTCCTGAGATGGAAATTTTACGATCTTCCGAATCGGGTGGTTTAAGGCCTTCCGGGCCGGAGATAGTGATGTGGGAGGTTTATACGGTCTTCCGGACCGAGTGGTTTAAAGCCTTCCGGACTGGAGATAGTGATGTGGGAAGACTTGATTTGTCTTCTGACTGCGGCTGTGTCATGCGTGAGGACTTGAATCGTCTTCTGGCTGCGGTTGTGTCATACGTGAGGACTTGAATCGTCTTCTGGATGCGGTTGTGTCATGCGTGAGGACTTGAATCGTCTTCTGGCTGCGGTTGTGTCATGCGTGAGGACTTAAATCGTCTTCTGGCTGCGGTTGTGTCATGCGTGAGGACTTGAATCGTCTTCTGGCTGCGGTTGTGTCATGCGTGAGGACTTGAATCGTCTTCTGGCTACGGTTGTGTTATGCGTGAGGACTTGAATCGTCTTTTGGCTGTGGTTGTGCCATGCGTGAGGACTTGAATCGTCTTCTGGCTGCAGTTGTGCCATGCGTGAGGACTTGAATCGTCTTCTGGCTGCGGTTGTGCCATGCGTGAGGACTTGAATCGTCTTCTGGCTGCGGTTGGCGGAGGCATGGCTGCCTTGAGCTTTGACTGTGAGAGGTGTGAACGGCTTGCGTTTTGTCTGTTGGGGAAAAGGTTGGTCTTACGATGACTGCCGGTGTTCATCCATTGGGGATCATTGTGGCCTTGTAGGGGATTTTTCTGCTGAGAAGGTGACTTCGGGCTTACTTTGATGGCCGGTGCTTGAGTTGTCGTTTAGTGGGCGAAGTCCGGGCTTACGATGACGGCCGGTGCTGGGGATATGCGGTCTCGTACGGGTTTGCAAGAATTTCCTTTTTGATGTGCTGGGGAAGGAGCTCGGGCTTACTTTGATGGCCGGTGCCTGCGTTGCCGTTGAGCGTTCTGGAGGCATTTTGTGCCTTGAGATTTGTACTTGGAGGTGCGGGCTCCTTCTTGCGCTTGTTTCACCGTTTAGTGGGCGAGGTTCGGGCTTACGATGACGGCCGGTGCTTGCGTTGCCGTTTAGTGGGCGAAATCCGGACTTACACTGATGGCCGGTGCTTGCGTTGATGGGTTAAGGACCAAACTGCATCGAATCTGCTGAAATAGGCCTTTGGACAGCCAGGGGCAAAGATTATAAGGGCAGAAAAGTAATTTGGCCCTTCGTTGCAAAGAGGTCCGTACGGACCAACCTGGGCTGTAAAGAGGTCCGTACGGACCAGTGTTGAATTTTACAGTTCCCAGATTTTGACTGGGTTTAAAACCGAGGCACCCCCTTCATTTCCTTCTTCCAGTTCGTGCATCCGAGAGAGAGAGAAGGAGAAAAAACTCCATTGTTGTCCAAAATCTTCCATTTTTAGCTTGAATTGCTTGCAATGGCAGAAGGATCAAGGAGGGGGAGTCGCCAACGGAGCCAAGAAGTGATCGAGCAAAGGATGGAGCTTCAAAGAAATTGGATCTCCTTCGTGCCTTCTTCGAAGAACCCGAATGTGTTGTACCCGAATCCGGAGGTGCATAATCGGCGAGTTAGGAACGCCGGGGAGGTAAGAAATCAATTTCGTCTTGATTCCTTGCTCGAATTTTTGAATGCTAGAACTAGGTTTTAGTTTTTTGCATATTTGGGGCTTTTGTTATTTGCCATGCTTTTTTGTGAAATTCTCGACGAATTGTTGAAATTGAGCATGTAAAAATTGTGGGTATGTGAATTTTGTGCAAAAATGTGTAGATTAGCTCTTATTCGTAAAAATAAAGTGCCTCTCTTTGAAAATGCATGCTTTGGTGTTTTGTACCTTATGCTATTTTGTATGTACATTGTGAGAAAAATTGCCATGTAGGGACAAATTTTGTGAAAAATGTGACATGTGCCGTGTTTTGTAACGGGTTTTGTCTAAAAGTATGTGTCGTGTAGGGACGGACTTTTCTTTTGAAAATGTGTCATGCAGTGTGTGCTGTGTTTTTGGTGACGGACTTTGTGGGGAAAATATGTGCAATATGTGCCGTATTTTGTGACGGGTCTTTTGAAAATGTGTCGTGTAGGGCTTAATCCCTCTGTTGAGAAAATTTGTACAGTGTGTGCCGTGTTTGGTGACGGACTGTATGGGGAAAATTATGTGTAATGCATGCCGTGTTTTGTGACGGGTTACATGTGAAAATTTTGTGCAATGTGTGCCGTGTTTTATGCCGGACTTTTTTTTTTATATATGCTTTGGTATTAAGTACTGTGACTGACGTACCTTTGCTGTGTTTACCTGCAGGATGAGGGGCTTTTGGCTGGGAAAGCCAAAAAGATGAAGACTCGGGGATCGCTCGAGGCTGTAGTTGAGTTGTGGCAGCAGATGCCGAATATCTCTGTGGATGGCGGGCCGAGCCCAAGGAGGCTGGTCTATGCTTCTGGCCTGGGCGTGTTCGTGGAGAACTTGGTCGGGGTCTCCAACACGAGGAAGAACAAGAGTATCTTCCTAGGCTTATCTGAGTATTGGTGGGATACCACCCACACCTTCCATCTGAGCTGGGGCGAGGTGACGGTGACGCCCACCGATTTTGCTGCTATCATCGGGCTTTCCTTCAAAGGAGGGCCAGTGCGGTGGAGGGATAGGATAGCTGAGGACGTCTTGGCCGAGCCGCTTTGGGCTTTGCGCCTCTTCCTCGCAGGGGCACAGGCATCTTTGTACGGCGATGTGGAGATGAGGATTACGGCCGGTATTAGGGCCTATTGTCGGGAGTACAGAGCCGGGTGACGCGGGCTTGGCGCGCTCCTTTCTTTGGTTTGCCCTTTCTGAGACTCTGTTCTCGAACCACGCGACCACGACTCCCTTTGCTCTGCTGGAGAGCTTGATTGACTTGGAGAGAGTCTGTGACATAACTTGGGGCGAGGCGGGCCTGGCCGAGCTTTACTTCTCTTTGGACCGGTTTAGCCGGGGCGTGGCCAGTTCCTTGGCCTGCTTTGATTTTGCTTTAGAGGTATGAGTTTATTGTTGTTTTTGATTTAGCAACTTGTCATTTCTCCGTTTTCTTTTGCACTGAGCATTTTCTGCTTTTATCGCAGGTGTGGTTTTACGAGATCTTCCAGTGCTTCCCGTGGGATAGAGATCCTGGGGCCATAGCGGCCTATCCTGCTATGTTAGGCTGGGCCCGCCCTGCGAGGAGGAGGAGGACCAGCAGGGGGAAGCTCACCATCGCCTACGGGGATGTGCAGGAGCATACAGGGAGAGATAGCCGGAGGAGTTTGCTTTGTACCCCACAGGCTCGGTATGAGGCGATGAGTTCGAGGTGCTCTGTGGTGACAATGCGAGAGGAAGATGTTGCGGGGCACGACCTGCGACGTCATGTACTTGGAGAGAGGGTCTTCAGCGGCATGGCCGGGTATGCTTCCCAGCTCAGGGACCCGCCTTTTGGGATGATGGATTCCCGGGATATGGATGTGCTGGAATTTGAGAGGTATTTGGGCGGCGTGAGTGCCAATGAGTTTGTCCTGTTTGGAGAGGAGTATGGGTCCTTCGTGAGGAGGGAGTTGAGGACGCCACAGGTGTTGGCGAGGGAGAGGGAGGCTGGTCCGTCGGGTCCTCCAGAGGTTCCGGTGCCTGGGCCGGATTTCACATAGACGTGACCACGGTTAATTAACCGCGGTTAACCGGTTAATAACCGGCGGTTAACGAAGGTTAAAATCATTAACCGGACTTAACCGTTAACCGTTAAGTCACGGTTACGGTTAACCGGTTAACGCAGTTATCCGGTTAACGGTTAACCCTGGTTAATAAACGGTTAATTATTTTTTTTTTATATTTTTTCAAGAATGTCAGATTTTTATCTAAAGTTAAAAAAAAATAACTTTTTAATAGTTTTTTGAATAAAAAGTTAAGTTTTTAACACTTTTTTTGAAAAAAGTTAAATATTTAACAGTTTGTTAAATATGTAATCGTATATGAATTTTTTTTTTTTTTGGATAAATAAAACTATTTTAAATAGTTGTTAAGACTAATATTTTTTGCAAAAAGTTATAGAAAAATAGGTATGAATTTTTAAAGAAATGAAAACTTAACGGATTTAAAAGAAACGGAAGTATATAAAGAGAAAACTTAACTTTTTTGAATAACCGACGGTTAATTAACGGTTAAGTTAACCGGTTAATTAACCGGCGGTTAACAGTAAAATTTCTTAACCTTTGTTAACCTCGGTTACACGGTTATCGGTTAGGCGGTTAAGGCGGTTAGACGGTTAACGGTTTAGGCGGTTAAAATCCGGTTATTAACCTTACGGTTAGCCGGTTAACGCTTAACCTTGGACACGTCTAATTTCACATATGTCCGCGGGGATTCATCGAGGAGGAGGGTGTCTGTACCCGTCCCGAGCAGGCTCCTGCTGCCTACCGGGTGAATCCTGATATGCCGGTGAATGTACTTACTCTTTTCTATCTTGGCATCTTTTCTGTATTTTTCTCTTTTTGTTGAGTATGACTGTATTGCTGATCGTTTCTTTGGCCGCTTGCTTGTGCAGGTCCCGGGAAGAGTCTACGATACGCTGACCCGCCGTTATGTGGCGATGAGGTCCTTCGCGAAGAAGATGGCGTCGAAGCTGTCTTCTGCGGTCTTCGCGACGTTTGGCGTCTGGCCGTGCCTTCGAGGCATTCGTAGATGCTCCTCCGCCGAGGAGCGAGCCGGAGCCACGCGGGGAGGGACCTTCGAGGGCGACATAGCATGGATGCTGGGGCGTCTTGAAGTCCGGAGGCCGCCGATCTTTCATCGGTCGCTTTACAGGAGGCACCGGGAGAGAGTTCGTCAGAGCCTGCCTACTTCGATCCTTTTGTCGGGTTCGACCCTTCCGAGTATCTTGAGTACCTACCCCAGGAGGGGGTTCAGTACTCTGACGACGAGGGTGTGACTTGCAAGTTTACCGGGATGCCCGACTTCTCGCTTGAGGACGTTGATGATGATGATGATGCTGAAGAGTCGGACTAGGGTTCATTTGCTTTCCCTCTTTCCATATCTTCTTTTTTTTTGTTTAGCAACAGACATTATATGTACCTGTAATAAAACATTCGCACTTGCACCGCAAAGTATTTTATTTTAAGATATAATGCCATTTTTGTGATTCCCGGGAATTGTCCTAGGAATTGTTGCTATTATTTTTTTTATTTGTGCATGCCACGTGAGCTGAGGGTGCGTTTGCGGGTAGCGTGTGTTTGCCAGAAATGGCTTTGGCCAGGGTTTGGGCAATTTGGAGCAAGGTTCTGCTGGGAACAGTGGTTGTTGGCCTGTTTGCTGGGAAAATGGGGCCAGACTGTAAAGAGGTCTGTACGGACAGACCTAGCATGCAAAGAGGTCCGTACGGACTAGCTTTGCTTTTGGGGAGGAAATAAATGTTTTCAGGATGTCTGAACTTCTCTCTCTTCCCATTTTGCAGTCCTTTCGAGCTTTCTTCCCCATTTTCTCTGGGAACCTCCATTTTTGCCATGGATTCTTCGTACGTTACAAGAATTTTGCCAAGGCTTTCGCAGGAGCGGCAAGCACACTTCCTTGAGCAGCTAAAACGTGGATGCGACGCCGTATGAGGCATCAGAGGCGGGCTTTCGAGGTAAGGTTTCGACTTTGCTCGGTTTGGTCCTTTAAGGAGTTGGTTCCTGATTGGGAGTTGTTGCGGGCTGCCGCGAAGTTCTGGGATGTTAGGAGGCATATGTATTGCTTCTCCTACAATGAGGTAGTGCCCACCTTTGAGCATTTTTGGGCTTTGATTGGAGGACCGAAGGTGGAGGGCATCTCGCTTCCTTTGATTGGCAGTGCTGCCGTGAGCGTGAAGCTTACCGGCTTTCTTCGGACTTCGTTGGAAGAAGTGCAGGGCATGATCCTTGATTCGGGTCATATTGACATTTCTGCGCTGCCGGAGCGGTTCATGGTTGATGATGAGAGTGATGTCTCTTGGGATGCATTTGCCTTGTGCGTGATAGCGACGCTTTTCATGGTCGGCTCCTCGGGATTTTCGATGGCGCTTTGCTAGATGTGGTTGGGCCTTGCAGTTTGGAGAGGATATTGTCCCGTTAGTGGTCTTGGGGAGACTCTTCATGGTATTGACCGTCGCGGCCCAGGGATCGGTTCATGAGAGGGGAAGCCCTGTTTTGCTCACCTTGTGGGCTGCGAGAGAGACTTCGAGGCCATGCCAAGGCTCGACGTCGTTTAGCCGTGGTCATTTGCTCGGCGACCTCTTGTGTTGGATATGGATCAGCCCACTTTGGGAAAGATGGATGGCACGGCTTGGTACGCATCAGATCCGTTGGTGGGTTCCTTGGCTGGGGGATTGAGACTAGGAGGGCCTTTCGGGAAGGGTCCTATGTTGTCGAGTTCAAGTGTCTGTCTTGGTCCTCCTTCTACATTCCGTCGCTTATTTCCCGGCAGTTTGGGATGAAGCAGGAGCCTTTGTTGGGCTGGGATGACCTTGCTACTGCGGAGATAGCTCCTCTTTGTATGGCAGCTCCAGGTGCTCTTTTGTATCTTCTGAGGGTATGAAAGTATTCCGCTTTCCCTCCTGTGGTACTTCTTAGACGTCGGGAGAGTGTCGTATTGACGACTCAGTACCTGGCCTGGTATGAGCAGCGTGTTAGGCGATCCCAGTAGCTTTGGGGAAGCGGCGTGGAGCGATTACAGGGCCGGTTGCGCGTAGTAGCTGATTGCACTTAGGAGTGCCGAAGCACAGTCGACCCTCGGGATGTGACGGGGGACACTTTGTTTGACTATGAGACTAGAGTTGACCGACTGACGGAGAGAGGTCCTCTTTTGCAAACTCGCAGGGAGGAGATCCGAGCCGAAGTACGGGCGAATGAAGCCCTGAGAGCTGCGGGATTGTTTGACTCTACGGGGAGGACCCCTAATCTCGGACTGAGAGACGCAGAGTTGGCTCGCGTGGAGCGAAAGAAGACTCGCCGGGGACGAGGGAAGAAAGGGAAGAATGGCGAGGGGACAAGCGCAGATGGCGCGAAATGACCTCCTAGGTATCCATTCATTGCATTGCAAACACATTATTTGTTAAATGAATTAAGTTGTCTTTTAGCATGTTATGAACTTGAGAGTAGACCGTGCTTGAACTCATCAAGAAATGTTGTAATCGTTAGTGATTTGTGATTTACTTTTAAAGCTTTGTCGAGACGCAAGATCTCTTGTTCGCTTTTGTGTCTTTTGTGAATCTTGGTGGCGTCCATCTTTGGACTTTTCTATTGCATTTGCGGACTGAAGCGGCCCGGGCCATGACGGCAATCCCCTTTGCTCGGGCTTTGTGTTTGTCTGAGAGGTTGGATGATCCCCTGACAAGTTGTTTTGACGCTCTTTTCCGTGGCTTCCTTGCCTCTTGTTGGTATTGGGCTCTTGACCTCCTTTTTTTTGTAGCTTCTGCTTGAGCTTCATTTTTTTTATATATTTTTTTTGTGAGCCCTTGCTCGAGCTCTTTTTTTTTTGTGAGCCCTTGCTCGAGCTCTTTTTTTTTTTTTTTCGAAGCGCGTGAGGGCGAAGACAAGCCCCTGGCTTGGAAGCAGACATGGGTCAGTCGTTTGATGCTGAGTGACCTTTTGATGTCCTTTGATGTTGCCGTCGTTGTTTGACTTGGTCAAGGTGATGGTGGGGCATGCTTTTGGAAAGTGTGCAGCTTGATGGAGGTCTTGATTGACATTCAAACTTTTGACTTTTTTGTGTGTTTTTAGACCGAACCAATTAAGGTTGCCTACGTTCCCCCGGACTAGAGGGCTCAGGTCTGCGTAGTTCGACACTACATGGAGTGCCAAGAGATGCACAGTTGTTCTTCTTTAGGCGAAGTATCTGCGAAGTTTGCTTCCGTTGACTGGATTCATGAAGGGATTGCCGTCTAGGTCTGTCAGCTTCATGGCACCTCCGGAGAAGATCTTTTGAACCACGAAAGGGCCGATTCATGTTGGTTCCCATTTTCCCAGTGGTTGGTTCGAGTGGGAGGCTTTTCTTTGAGTACCAGATCGCCTTCCCTGATGTCTCGGGACTTGACTTTCTTGTCGAAAGCTCTAGCCATCCTGCTTTGGTAGGCTCGGACGTGTTCCATGGCCTTTAGTCATCGCTCGTCTAGCAGAGCCAGTTTGTCATGTCGGCTTCGGAGCCATTCAACTTCGTTGACATCATTTTCCAACAGCACTCGGAGTGAGGGAATTTCCAATTCAATGGGGAGGACTGCTTCCATTCCGTATGTCAGGGCGAATGGGGTTTCTCCGTGGGCATTCGGCCCGTGTTCGGTAGCCCCAAAGTGCAAGGTGCAGCTTCTCGGGCCAATCTCGTCCTCGGGTGGTCATTTTTCGGATGATCCGTTTGAGGGTTTTGTTTTCTGCTTCCACGACGCCATTTGTTTGTGGCTGGTAGGGAGAGGACTTGTGGCGTGTGATCTTGAATTCAGCTAGCAGTCTATCGCATTCCCCTTCGAAGTGTGAGTCGTTGTCTGATATGACCTCATTCGGGATGCCGTATCGGCAGATGATGTTTTTCTTGAGGAAATGCGCGACTTTCTTGGAGGTGAGTACCTTGTAAGACTTGGCTTCGACCCATTTGGTGAAGTAGTCGATGGCTACTAAGATGAACTCGTGACCGTTGCTGCCTGGCGGAGCAATTTTCTCGATGAAGTCAATTCCCCAAGTGGCAAAGGGCCAGGGTGTAGTCATGCAGTAGAGATCGTGGGGAGGTAGATGATTAAGGTTGGAGAACCGTTGACACTTGTCGCAGCTTCGGACAAAGTGGATGCAGTCTGCCTCCATGGATATCCAGTAGTAGCCCATCCTGAAAATGATTTGCATCAGGGCTCTGGCGTTCATGTGGGGACCGCAAGCCCCATTGTGGACTTCGTTCATGAACTCGCTTGCTTCTTCCTGGCTGATGCAGCGTAGGAGTGGTCCTTGGTAGCGTTTCTTGTACAGCATGTCCCCAAGGATGACAAAGTGAGAGGCGAGGCGCTTTAGGGCCATGATGCTCTTGGCTTTGACCCCTTCCCTGTGTTGGCCTTCCTCGTTCATGAAGGCGGTTTCCCCGTTGTGCTGGAGATTGCTTCGGACTTGCGTCTCTTTAGCTCTTCAGCAATTTCGCAAATCGCCGTGATTAAAACCTCCTCGGCAGCTTGGGCCCGGTTTTTCTCTCGTTTGACAACATGCTTAAATGTTTGCTTGATGCATTTATTCAATTAATGTGTTTGCTTCTTTGTGTAGATGAATGGTTATTAACTGTTTTGATTAGTTAACTCATCATTTGTTAAAGATGCAATGAAGGGATATTTAGAAAGGTCGGGCCTTTTATTGAAAGCGCAAAGACTGTACATTGTTGATTGTGGACTCACGATCTTCAGGCGTAGAGCCATCAGATGACTCGAAAGACATGAATTCACAGACAATCATGACTCGAAGCTAGACTACAGGCGACGAGGGGTTGGACCAGGCTTCATTACTCTTGGCGAGTTTGTAGCTCTAGAGGAGTGGCGATGGTTTTGGTGGCCAATCTTCGGTTGGCACGAGTCCCGAAAATAGCTTGCATGTGGTTCGACTTCAAACCGGATCGCGGAGGTTTTTGGTTGCTCCCGATGATGTCCCTCCATTAGTGTCATTACCGAGTCCTTGGGGTCTTTGATGATAGAAGTCGCCGAAGGGCTACTTCTAAGAGGGCGAAGCATTCGGCGGTCGGAGTTGATTCTTGCGTGTTGATCATTTTCATAGAATCTGCTTCTTTATGCAGGATCTTTGCTTGGACGACATTTACAATGTCGATTCGAGGGGCATGCTATCTCTCCTTCCCTGACTAGGCTTTGGAGGAGGTTGCGCCCTTTGTTCATCTAGGTCGACAGGGATGTTGAATTGGACTATCTTTGTGATGGCTGTCCCGTGAGATCCGAGAGTGTCGGCCATAGGGTTGTCACATGTACCCGGTGGGACCGGGTGACGAGCCGGTTTGCAAGATGGTTTTCGGCGAAGTAAGGGTCTACTCCTCGGTCAATCTCCATCTGGGCATCCATCTCTTGATCCTCTCTTAAGCATTCTTCGCAGTCATATATGTCAGAGTTGTCGTCTTGACCCATGAGCTCTTCGATTTCTAGCTCGTCGCGGCTTAGAGCGTGGATGTAGGGATCAGCTTCGTAGCGGGACGGGATTGGAGACTCATACGGAGAAGAGTATTCGGTCATGTCGGGACCTTCTTACAGGTCGTAGCTTGCGGCCAAGCGCTTGCCATTATCTTGCTTCCGCGGATCACCTCGATCAACTCCATTGGCATTGATGAATTTCACGCATTGGTGAAGGGTAGATGATACCGCTTTCATCGATGTATCGAGTCGTCAGCAAGGCGAGAGAAGGTTGGTTTGATTTCCACGACTTGGAACTCTACCGACTCCAGTTGTGCATCGAATTGAATCCTCAGATTGATGACTCCTACGATTGGTCGTGCAGTGGAGTCGTAGGCTCGGATTACCCGGGGTGAAGGCCTTATCAGGGAGAGGTCGATACGGAGTCGTTTCAGTGTGTTCAAGGCGATGATGTTGACTGCGGAGCCGTTATCAATCAAGACGTTCGGGAGGAAGAACATCTCTATTTTTATGAGGATGAGGAGGGCTTCGTTGTGTCGATTCTCACATATCGACAAGTCATCGTCTGTGAAAGCTAGACCGCTTCCCGTGCTGCCATTTGACTCAGTTTCCTCTGGGGAGCGTTCGATCCATCCATTGGTGTGCCTTGGTCGGGGCAAAGATCGTAGGGAGACAGTTGCCCTTGGGCGTTCTTGTCTGGATTCCCGGTCACGAGACCTTTTGACTCTGGTTTCACGTTCCCAGTCATAGCGAGACAGCATGCTGACGGTTTCAGAAATTGCAGGAGGTCTGCTCTCACTTGGAGTTTCGTCAAAGGCTATCGTGTTTACCTTGTCGTTCCGGGGGAATGGATTTCCAATGGTATTGGGGCCACGAGGGCGTTCCAATTTTCCCTCCTCGATTAGCCCCTGGACCACCTGCTTTAGCACGAAGCAATTGTCGGTGGTGTGGCCGGGGTAGTTGTGGAAGGCGCAGTGTTTGCTCATATCCATGTTGGGCTTGGGAGTCTTTGGTTGGAAATTCTCGAGAGGCTTGAGAAGATTTCGTTTCACCAAAGCTTCAAATACTTGGCCCAGGGGCATTTCGAGGTTGTCGAAATGCTGGAACTGTGGGAAGCGAGGGGGATTGTTATTCCTTGGGGCTGCTTGATCGCGGTTTACTTGAGCTCCGTTCTGGATGTAGTGTATCGTTCATTTGCTTCTTTTCCTTTGTTCGGGCGGGAGTTGAAGTTGCCGGGTTTGTCCGATAACGGTAGGATGAAGCAGGGGTTCCTGTTTGTCTTCTGAAGGCTCAGAGTCTTCTCAAACTTAGTTCCAGCGTTGACCATGGCACGGAGATCCGGATAGAAATGATGGCTAATCAAGGTCCTCAGGGATGGCTTGAGGCAAGAATGGAAGATGTCCATCTGCTCTTCTTTGGAAAGTGGATCCATTATCTCACTAAGCTTCCAATTCCATCTTTTGTAGAACTCGCCCACTGGTTCATCATCCTTTTGCTCGGTGGCTTGCAGATCGTGGCGATTTGTCTCCTACTCAAGGTTGGCGCGATATTTCTCTAGGAAGATCTCGCTGATTTGGTTCCACGTGGAGCGGTTTTCTGCCTTTACGTTGAGAAACCACCTTAGCGCTGTGGATTTGAGAGAATGCTGAAAGTGGTCCGCCATACATTGAGGGGTTGCTCCTTTGGCTCTCATACCCAAGACATAGGTATCGATGTGAGTTTTGGGCATACGTCCGTCAAACTTTTCCATTTCGGCATCTGAATTTCGGAGGGAGCGGGACCACTTTGCTTGGATCAGTGGGCAGGAGGGAGTCCTTCCGAGAACTGGCTAGCTTGCCTTGCATGTCCTTCATTTGCTCGATTAGCCAAGCCATGTGGGGATCGGCAGGTTGAGGCGGGTTGCCGTTTTCGGGGATAGAAACCGAAGATGGAGGTGGATTGGGCGATGGGATCGCCATTCGGGAGTCTTGGGGAGGTAGTTGTGTGTATACCAAACCATACCACGGAGTCTTGAAGTTAGGGCGTGATTGCCAGGTCCGCTAAGGGTTGTGTTTGGGAATTGGGGGAATGCTTCATTAGCCCCAAGTGGCAGACTAGCAGGTGGCAAGCTTGAGATGTCGGGATATCCGCTCGGGATGCCTGTCCCAGGTAAGCATGGGGACTTTTGATTATGGCTGCGAGGCTCGTATAGAGGCAGAGGGTTGAATCCTGGGGGATACCGAGATGCATTGGGATACAGCGGAGCGAGCACGTATGTGTCTTTGTTGGTGCTGAGCTTGATGTGCGGGGCCGGAAGCGAGCTTGAGGCGGACATGTCGGGCCTTGGCCCACGCGCTGAGGAGCTTTGAGCGAGAGGCGCTTGCGTTCTTGGGATCTCGTAGCTTGGCGGAGGCGGGACCTGTGATAGCTTTGAGAGGGGAGCCGGTATGTCTTCGTCTTATGAGAACAAAGGTTCTGTCGGGTTGGGAAGCTATGCGGTTCCTCGAAGACGCGGGGTGTCTACGATCCGGGCTTGCTTGCTCTTCTTGGCGCTTCTTAATAGTTTCGAAGGCTCGCAAAGCACCTCCTCCATTGTGCTGAAGGTTCCTTAGTGGCGGGGTTCCGTTTCCCTCACGTTATCTGTTTGATCCCGTCGTGGGGAAGTAGCGGGCGGTGCGGGCCGTTGGCTGGAAGGGCTGTCGGACCTTGTGACCTCGATACTGAAAAGGCGGCTCCCGGATATTCTCAACCACTATCGGTTCGCTGGAGGGGGTGACGGGCAAGGTTTAGACACGGAAACGGCCTCTCGGGATAAAAGGGGGAAAGCTCAAGTGGCATGCGGTTTTCGCTTCTTTTATATTTTTTTATATTTTTTTTTTTGTTTTAATTTACTTAAAACGTGTTTTCTCAGAGTCCTAGGTAGGTTGGAAAAGATTGCTCTTTTTTTTCACAACTATGCTAGATCCTAGGTCAGTGGAGACCATCTGTGCGGCTATAAGCCCCTCATTTTGCACCTGTATTTCGACATCCCAGAGTGGACAGCCCCGGGCGAGGGTCCTATAGGGCAAGCGGTTTCCACCGTCCTAATAGAAAAATCGAACCTAAGGATCGAGCCTGTCATGTTCGTTTTAATGCGTTAGCCATGTGAATAGTGAACCGAGCCGGCCATTGAGTCAATATCGGGTCAAGAGTTCGGCATGACCTCTCTTTACCTTGCTTGCGCAAGGGATCTGTGACGTTAGGCGTTGGCTAGATCATATCGTCATGGCTGACTTATCAAAGGCTTGATGACATGGTGTCATGTGGGCATGGATGTATATCCGGGACGGAACATCGTCTGGGTGTAGCTTCGGAAATCAAGATCAGGTCAAGATTTTAGCATGACCTTTCATCGCTTTGCTTGCGCAAGGGATCTTGAGTTCCGATCCTTGACTCAGAAAATGGCCGGCATGGGATATGATATGTATCCAGGCTGTATGACACGGACTGGGTAAAAACCAACCGAGTATGGACAAAGTGTGACTCAAGACTCAAACGTGCAGGGTTGACGCTTGGCTAGGATGGGATGTTTGGAATGATCCCGTGCGCGTCCGAGAGGCGTAGGAAGGCCAAACAAACTGCAACTGAGACCACCCCGGGTTAAGGGTTGTAGTGTGCAGTGTATTCGAGGCAGCAGTGCGCGTAGCGTGCGTTGTAACCGAGGCAGCAGTGTGAGTAGTGTGCGGTGTAACCGAGGCAGCAGTGCGCGTAGTGTGCGGTCTCTAAAATTCTTTTTCTGAGTAAAACAGAAGTTTTGCGAAGAATTTTATATGTATGCACAAATGTTTATTGATGTTTTTTTTTGTATTTTTATTTTTTTTTTGTAAAATAAAAAGTAAAGCACATGCACACACACACAACAGTTAAAGAAAGGGGTAAAATGAAAGTTTGACCCTCATCATCGTTTTAAAAATCTTTTGTTTTGTTTAAAAGTTTTTAAAACAAAATCTCCCCAGCAGAGTCGCCAACTGAAATTACCCAGATCCGGCTCTCGCGCGGGGGCCCCGGCAATCTCGCATTTTTTTCGTAATGCGTCGCGTTTCGGGAAAGTTCGTCCGGATCCGAGAGGCAGCGCGTTCGCGCCCCGGCATCTGGCTCATTCCCGCTTTGCAGCGTTAGTTGGGAGGTGTCTCGCCGTGTTTTTGCTTTGTAAAGTCGCCACGCCGTTTTTATTAAGCCCAAAACATTGAAAAAGGGCATCAATTTAAAAATAAACGTTTTTTGTGTGATGAGATTTTGAGTTCGGAGGTCAGATGACTCCTCGGGAAGAGAATATTAGAATCTTAGAGCTCACCCGAGTCGCCTCGTAAATATGAGTCTTTCGGATACCCCTAATATTCTTTAACTGTTGTGTGTGTGTGTGTATGTGCTTTTAAAAATGCAGGCTGTATCGGATGTTTACATTGTACACTGCTTATTGAAATGTATTGAAATAGTAATGAAAGGAAGCCTTACCAATGTTGGTTCGTGTCTGTCTTTCGCTGGGGAATAGTGTTTGAGGATGGAATAGTGTTCCGGTACGGACCAGGATTTCTTCGGGAGGAGCCGGTTGTCTGCGGACAGAGTTTCGGCGTGCGTCGAGTTTGTAGGTTGCGTTTGGGCAGAGGTTCGGCGTGCGTTGGGATCGCAGGGATCACTCAGGCAGAGGTTCGGCGTGCGTTGAGATGGCAAGAGTCACTCGGGCAGAGTTTCGGCGTGCGTTGAGATGGCAAGAGTCACTCGGGCAGAGTTTCGGCGTGCGTTCAAGTTGTCGGTTTGACTCGGAAAGAGCCGGGACACCTTGGGAAAGATCAGGCAAGGCCTCAGAGTACCACGAGGGGCCTCAGAGTACCACGAGAGTGCCTCGAGGCAGCACGGGAGCGTCGCGGGAGCGCTCGGAGAGGCTTCAGAGCACCACAAGGGAGCTCGAAAGGCCTCGAAAGGATCCGAAAGGGGCTGGGATTGCCCCGAATGGTCTTAGAGAGGAGCCTAAGGCTGGGGGGAGAGGAGAGAAGAGGGAAATGTCTGAAAATGAGGGAGGGGGAGCCCTCTATTTATAGTGTAGGAAAACTGCAAAGAGGTCCGTACGGACCTCTTAGGTAATCCAAATTTTTAGTTTTCCTCGATTTGAGGGAATCTGGTGGACTTTAAGGGGATTTTGGAATGATTATGTCTGGGTGCAATAAGGTCCGTACGGACCACCTCAGCATGCAAAGAGGTCCGTACGGACCAACCATGTAGGGGGTAATGACGTTCTTCTGGATTTGAGGGAATAAGTTGGACTTTAAGGGGATTTAGTAATCATTGCAGCAAAGAGGTCCGTACGGACCTTATTTGCTTTTCTGATTTCTGAATAATTCCCAAAAGGTCCTTTTATCCCTTTTTATCCCAGAAAGGTTCCTTCCTTAGTTTGGCTTGGGGTTTTTTGAGGGTTTTGAGTGTCAAAGGTCTTCGAGACTGCTTTTGTGAGTCTGCGGTGTATCCCATGTGCTCGGAAGAGGGTGATCCAGATTGGGGTACTTACAATGGCCCGTCGTACAATAGATGGCGGTCGTCGCCAATGAGCGACCATGCCCATCTAATGACGAGCCATCTCACCACATGGGTCAGAGCCCGTCTAACGGAGAATGACCGTCGTCCCCATTGAGCGACCTAACTCATCTGGAGAACGAGGTAACTCACTCGTCCACTCGCTCGTCGAGTCATCTATTAAAGCGACGGTCTTACTGGACATACAGCTCCAGGTCGTCCCTTCATTTAACTTCCTCAACAAGCTTGCTCAATAGGCTACTTTGGGATAAAGTCAGACCTGCCACTGGGCCACTCTGCGCGTGTAATCACAGAACCAGAAGTAGCGCCAAAGATGTTCAGGTTGACTTTCTATTATAAGGCAAACAAATTATCCGAGTCAGGCACATCAGTGTCCTTGCTCGTACGGAGCAATCACAGGACGCCACGTGGATGCATGGGGACAAAAGCCAATCCAATGGCTAGAAATGATCCAATCCAACGGTACAGATGGAAACCCTAGTTCCATTTCACCTACTATAAATATGAGGACAGTTTCTTGGGCTAAGGTAGTGCATTTTTTTTGCATATTTACATATACACACGCCCACAATATCTTTTTCACCTTTCTCCAGCTCAAACACTGATTCTCACGTCGGAGGGCCTTGCCGGACAAGCCCCGGCGCAGTTCACGGTGCATTTCTTGTGTTGTGCAGGTCAAAGTCAGCCCAAATCATTTGCTGGACCTAGAGCTGAGCCCGAACGTATTCCTGCGTCATTATCTAAGTATCATCATCTAAGTATGTTGTGGTTTTGGTGAATATATATTTTTATTTATATGTTATGAGAATATGACAAAGGCATTATAAGGGCATATGAGATTTAATGAGTAAAAAATGATTAATCCTGATAACTATGTTTATATTTTAAGATTTCCTAAATTCAATTTTAAAAATAAAATTTAAATGTTTTCTAGCTTTTTTATTACATTTTAAGCAAAATTTTGTGAGAATGATAGAAGAGTTGGCAAGGATTTTAAAGATAGGAAAAAATTATTTTAGAAATGAAGATCTTGCATGGAGGCTCGGAGAGCCTTACTTTCAATGGACTATCAAATTATAATAATCATCTAGATATTTACATAATAACCATAGGGAATTTGATGGGTTAAGAAATCCGATTAACCTTGACAAGTAATGTTAATATTTTAAATTTTGGTTCTTTCTCTATACTTAATCCATTTTAGACAAAAAATTTAGAGATTGGTAGATGAGTTAGACGAGAATTTTAAACGTAGGATTAATTCATTGAACGGGATGCATATATGAAAGTTTCGTGTAGCTAGGAAACTTGGATCACGCAATAGGCAAAGGATGTGAGTACAGATGTGTCTCACAACTGTTCACACATCCACAGATAATGCAGCGAAATAAAACAATTAAATGTAAATAAAATGCAATAACTCAAGAGTTATATACGCTTACTGATCTGTGTGATCAGCAAACTAGGCTTACGCCCAAAAACCTTTCACTATAAAAACTTATGTTTCTTACAAAAACAAATAAGTGAAAAACTAAAATATGAAAATACTAAACAAGTTCTAATCACCTTCTATGATATGAACAACTCCCCTTTCCCAAGTAGGACTTATTCAATCAGAAGTAAAACAAGAGAACTTTATGAAAACCTAGATGTGAGTTACGGATGTAAGCTCACAACCTAAACACAACTCAATCGAATGCTATGAAGTAAGTATATTTTTCTCTCTAAAACCGTAGCTTCTCTTTGTGCTGAATGCCTTGTATTTATAGTGCACCATTGAGAAGATCTTCATGCAATCGACCTCTTCCTTTGTGAGATTCCTTTTTCTATATGAAAACATATAACACACTCACAAGGAAATCAAATATTAGTAGGTTAGTCCTAATATAAAACTATGTACATAAATAAAAGATATTTACATTATTACAATCTCTTAATAAAAGTAAGATACTTATAAATCTCCATGAAAGTCTCAAAATCTTCTTACCATAATAGAAGACAAATTAAATAAGGAAACATAAATATGTTCCCAAAAACTCACGTTTTCAATCTCCCCCTATTTTGGACTTTCTGGTCAAAACCAAAGATTTATAACAAACATAATATTATGACCACAGAATATAGAGAGATCTAACTCCCCCTGAATGGATGTGTGTCCAGATGTGTATACACATCCACACATAAAAACTGCAAACCAGAATTAGAACAAAATACTAGCAGTTCATTAAGCAAAAGCAAAAAAACCATTCAGAAATATCCTAATTAAAGCTATTACAAACCATTGTTTAGAAACTAACAAACTGAAACAGAAAATTAAAATTGTCTTTAAAAACCATCAATTAAAAAAAAACTTTTCTCCCCCTAAGTTAAAGTTCTCAGCCCCTCCAACTAGTAGCGTAACAAAGGCCAGTGTTCCAAACTTTATCTCCTCCAGCAGCGGCGGCATCTCCCCCTTTTTGAGCGTAGTGAAGCATGCCATTTGAGAAGATTATCCTTAAGTGCTTTAAGGTTGTTGGCATGGGCGGTGGAGGCTTGAGCTTGAGCTTCGGCACGGCAATCTCGGCATCTAAATCCTTCATATGAACTTCAAATGGAGCTACAGCTGTGGGTTCAGATGTATCCACATCTGGCATAGTAATTTCAGGAGAGGTACCCACAGGGAGATCAACATGCCTTTGCTTAGGATCTAACAGAGCTTTGGATTCCTTAAATAAGGCAAAATTATCAACTCTTTCTTCTCCTTTTTCAGCCTTTACCCCATTGGCAATGAGAATTTGGGATATCAAGGAAGGGTAAGGTAAAGACCATTTCTTGGATGGAGACTCTCCATAATCACAAATTTTCCTAAAGATAAATTCCCCAAAATTAATGTGCCTCTTAATTCCCAATCTATACAGAAGATCAGCTTGCACCCTAGTGACAGAGGTTTTGTTATTTGAGGGGCAAAGATTGGCAACTAAGATAGTGTGGAGAAAACAGTAAAGGGAGGATAAAGAGCCACTCCCTAAATCTTTAGGCTTTACTGGCCAAGAGGTTACCTTGCCATGGGTAATTGCAGACACAAGATCATCATCCTCAATAGAAACCACATCATCCAAATGATCATACAACCCAAGAAAATCATTGATGATAGAAGGGGTAAAAGGAACAAATACTCCTCTAACATAAACACCGGGAGAATGAGGATAAGTTTTATCTAATCCCTTAGGCGGATTTGCATAGAACTCATAAACCAATTTGGGGTAGAAGGGAAGGGGATGGTCCACGATCAAGAATAATCCTCTTTCCTCAAAAAACTTGTCCATACCAAGCTTAGCAAAAGTCTCCCTATCCCTTTTCATCTCAACAACAAAGGCTTTAGAAGAAATTAAAGTAAACCTATCTGACCTTTTTGGATAAAAACTTTTGGAAAAGGGTTTGGGGTTAGAGACCGGAACGAAGATGACATACCCTGTTCAGCTTTCTTTCGAGTAGATGTGCGTCTAGATGTGGGCACATCCTTAGACACATCCTTCACAGGGAATGGAACAATAATGGGTTCAACCTCAGTGTCATCAGCATCAGTGGAATCAATTTCTTGGTCTTCTTTTTCCTGATCAAGTTCTTCTCTTCCTAGCTTGTAGTTCTCATCTGAGGCAGTATCATCATCATCTGAACTTGAGTCAGTTTCATCATCAAAAGGCTCTAAGTCAGTTGCAGCCATCTTTTTCTTACCCTTTAAATCCATTAAAATTTTAGCTAAGGGCTCTTCATCACTAAAGGATATAAAGTCCTCAACAGGACTAGAGACCAAGGGAACAGAGGGCTCAACAACAGGAGCAGACAAAATATCCTCAGAAGGTGAAACAATAGGGGGGATAATGGGATCAGATGAGATTATGGGAGAAACAGGAGCAATTGGCTCAACAGACTCTGCATGGGGAACAGTCTCAACAGGGATCAAAGGTTCAACATGGGGAGTATCAACAGGGATAACTGATTCAACAAGGGGAACAACCACCGAAGGGGTAATAGCAGGACTACTAACAGAGGAAGGGGGAATAGACGATTTAGCCCTAGTCCTGACAAGAGGAATTATTACCTCATCTTCTTCTTCTTCTTCAAGAACAATAGCAGTTGAAGATTTCCCGCCAGGCTTCTTTAGGTTCTTGGCTTTGTCAGACTCTGACAGCTTGCGAACCCTACCAGATCGACGAAGAGCACGCTGGGGGACCGAAGTTGTAGCAGACTTTGGGGGTTTTACTTGAGACAACTTCCTCTTCTTAGTTGAAGAAGGTTCCTCAGCAATGGCGACATCCGATGGTGGGATCACCGGAGAGGATGGAGCTTTAGGGTTTTCATCGGTTGAAACAGCTACAGGATCCAATGACGGAGATTTGGGAGAAGAAGCTTCCATTGTTGGATCAGACGAGGGTGATGGAGAGGAGAAATCCGCAAGAAACTTTGAGATTACAGGGTTTAGGAGTATGGAATCCTCTCTTTTGGCTATTGAAATAGGCACAATGTCAAGAACATCTTCTTCTCTAATGTTCGAATGCTCGGCCATTTAACAGAGTGATTTGGGTTGGTTGAACAGTGCAAAGAGAAATTAATGCAAAGTGTGTGAGATTGTGTGCAAAGAGGAGGAAGAACAAAGGGTTTTGTCAAGGTTTATGGGGGATGGGACGGATGTGAGGTATATTAAATACTCACAGCTCCCCCTTTCCTACTAAAATTAGGAATCCTTCTTCAAACAGGTATAACACACCTCAAAAACCTTAAGAGTCCTCCAACGGCTAGAAAACCTTTGAGGTTACTACACACAAGCACCTTCCAAGAAAATAAGGGATCAAAAATAAATCAAGATTTTGTAAGATTTTTATGAAAACAAAAATTACTTCGGCATATCTTTATTTAAAACAGAATCCCAAAAGAATTTTTCAACCTTTTCAAACAAGGATTGATACACATCTTTTCTTTTCATGAAAGATATTGGAGATCAAAAACCTATATAATCAAAGAGTGAATTAAGAGAGAAAATTAATTAACTAACATATTTACAAAGCTCCTATATGTCCTAAAAAAAATGCAATATGCCTAACATGATGCAAACAAACAGGTGAAGGAAATATTCTCAGCTTATGGATGTGGCATAGGATGTGAGTCACAAATAGGGACACATTTAGATCACAAAAAGTCAATGAGCAATAATCCAATCTGCACAGCCTCTAGGATGCATCCACCAATTTTTTTGTTGTGGATTTTTGCAATGTGAGTAGCTTTCACTTTACTTGATCCCAAAGATAGCCCTTTTTCCCAATGATCTTATCAAGTTTGACTTCAAGTTTTCTTATGAAAATCACTTGATCACAATGGTATGGCTTCATACTAAGGGTGAAGCAGCTGTTTCTCACACATATATATATATATTTTTCTTTTAGCACCCACTGTGAGATACCTAGGAAGGTTATACCAAGTAATCAAAAGATTACATGGACAGGAAATACTCACAATTAAGTGATCAAAAATAATGTCAAAGATGAAGACTCACAAGTGACCACACTGAGAAATTTCGTGCTAATGCATGATATTTTTGGATTTTTCTTTTTATGATTTTTTTTTTTTTTTTTTTTTTTTTGGTTAAACTAATCTACAGATGTGTTAGAGGATGTGAGACACATCTGGTCTCACAACCTTAGATATCACACAAGCCAAGAGACTTCCTCAAGGAGGAAAATCTCTCCAAATCTAATGCCTTTGTAAATATATCAGCCAATTGATTTTCAGTCCCAACAAATTCCGGACACACGGTTTTTGCTCTACAAGATCTCTAATGAAATGATGTCTAATATCAATGTGCTTTGTTCTAGAATGTTGAACAGGATTTTTAGATATGTCCAAGGCACTTTTGTTATCACAAAAAGCAGTCAAAACTTTGCTATTTAATCCATAATCTTTTAGCATTTGATTCATCCAAAGTAATTGTGTGCAGCAACTCCCAAGGGCAACATATTCAGCCTCAGCAGTGGATAAGGACACACAATTTTGTTTCCTACTATACCAAGACACAAGATTATTTCCTAGGTAGAAACATCCACCAGTGGTACTCTTTCTATCATCACTATTTCCAGCCCAATCAGAATCAGTGTACCCAACCAAATTGGTGTTTGTTTCTTTAGAGTAATGCAGACCTAGGTTTACAGTCCCACTCACATACCTAATGATTCTTTTCAATGCTTTAAGATGGGACATTTTAGGGTTGGCTTGGTATCTAGCACAAAGACATACACTGAACATAATGTCAGGTCTACTTGCAGTGAGGTAAAGCAGACTTCCTATCATGCTTCTATAAAGGGTTTGGTCAACACTCTCACCATCAGAATCATGACTTAGTTTTTGGGAAGATCCCATTGGGGTTCTTTGATGTGAAGAGTGTTCAAGCTCAAACTTTTTCACAAGATTCTTGGCATACTTAGACTGTGAAATGAACATGCCATCTTTGAATTGCTTAATCTGTAAGCCTAAGAAAAAGTTCAACTCACCTACCATACTCATCTCAAATGTGGAAGTCATGCTATCCACAAATTCAGCTAGCATTGGATCAGAATTTGATCCAAACACAATGTCATCTACATAGATTTGTGCCACAAGAATCTCTTTCTTATTTCTTCTCACAAACAAGGTTTTGTCAACCTCACCTCTCTTGAATCCTAGTTGAAGCAAATGGTCAGTCAACCTACCATACCAAGCTCTAGGGGCTTGCTTTAGCCCATACAGAGCTTTCTTCAGTTTATACACATGATTAGGATATTTGGAGTCCACAAAGCCTTTAGGTTGTTCAACATAGGCTTCCTCATTTAATATCCCATTTAAAAAGGCACTCTTGACATCCATTTGATGAAGAGTAATCTTGAGGTAACAAGTAATGGCTAACAAAAGCCTAATGGACTCAATTCTTGCAACGGAGCAAATGTCTCCTCAAAGTCAATTCCCTCAATTTGAGTATAACCTTGAGCAACTAACCTAGCTTTATTTCTAGTTATCACACCTTGCTCATCAGTTTTGTTCTTAAAAATCCATTTGGTTCCTATGACATTACCATGTGAGGGTCTAGGAACAAGAGTCCATACCTCATTCTTTTCAAATTGAATTAATTCATCTTGCATAGCCATAATCCAGTCAGCATCTTTCAATGCTTCAGTAACATTCTTAGGTTCAATTTTTGAAACAAAACAACGAAACTTACGGGAGTATCTTTGAGGAGCAACTCCATAAACCAACCATCTTTCTATAATCAACTTTGTCCTTTTGTCTAGTTCTCACTTGAGCATGCACATCTCCCACAACTTGTGAAGTGGGGTGGTTTTTCTGGATTTTTGAAGGGATATCCTTTGACCTATCCACACACCCATTCACATTACCTTACGGAGCATCATCTGATCGGAATCGGAAGGCTGTCCTCGGTTACGGGAGTTTGAGTGGATGTGGGTGCGAATGTGGGTTCAGATGTGGAGCGAGATGTGTCCACATCCTTGGTTACATCCTTATCGGGTTCATCATGTTTAACGGCCTTTGGAAGTTTCTTTTGACTTTTCGGCTTTGTTTCTTCATCCTTCCGATCCAACAAGCAACTGAAACATCATCCTCGGCGGTCTTGAGGTTAAGATCAAGTGAGTCATCAAATTTAACATTAGCAGATTCCATAATGGTCTTAGTTTTGAGATTGAAAACTCTGTAAGCTCTCTTGTTTGTGGAATAGTCCATGAAAATTGCTTTGTCACTTCTTTGAATCAAACTTGGACAAGTATTCTCTATCATTGAGAATATAACAAACACATCCAAACACATGAAAATATTTCACAGTTGGTTTCTTTCCAAGGAGGATTTGATATGGGGTGACGGTGCTACCAATCCTTAGGAACACCCTATTGCCAATGTGGCAAGCGGTGTTTAAAGCTTCGCCCAAAATTTTTTGGACAAGTTCTTTGAACTTAGCATGACCCTAGCCATTTCTTGCAAGGTTCTATTCTTTCTTTCGGCAATTCCATTTCTTTGTGGGGTGATTGGTGCGAGAAAACTCATGAGTGATTCCCTTAGAATTGCAAAAATTGGTGAACATTTGATTCTCATATTCGGTGCCATGGTCGGACCTAATCCTCACGGTCTTAAGACCATAAAGATTTCTAACTCTTTTGTACCAATTCTTGAATTCTCCAATTGTTTCGACTTTTCTCTTAAGAACATTACCCAAGTGTACCTAGAATAATCATCAACACACACAAAGGCATACTTTTTCCTACCAAAGCTTTCTACTTCAATAGGTCCCATTAAATCGGTGTGAATCATCTCCAAACATCTAGTTGTGGAGCATTGTTGGACCTTTTTATGTGATGCTTTTGTTTGTTTTCCCTTTTGACATGAACCACGGACATCGGGGTTCTTGAAGTTCGGTTTAGGGAGGTCTTTAATGGCTTGAACCTTTGAAGTTCTTCCCGAGTTCTACGGCTAGCATGCCCTAATTTTTGGTGCCACGAGATTGACATCATTAGCTTTTGAGCTTAGGCAAGAAAGATTGTCACCAAATTGGTAACAATTGTCGGCGGATCTAGGACCGGTAAACACACATTTATTATCCTTATCAAACACTTCACACAAGTGCTTATCAAACTTCACAAATAGGTCATCATCACACGGTTGGTGATGCTTATTAGGTTGGCTTTCAAGCCTTCCACATGATACACATTGTGCAATTTTGGGAGACCACTTAACATCCAGGGTTCCTTTCCCAACAATCTTTCCTTGAGCACCTCCACCAAAATTTACTTTCCCTCCATTTATCATTTCATAGTCAAGAAGAATTTGCTTGGTTTCCGGTCATGTGCCTAGAGCACCCACTATCAAAATACCAAGAGCCGAGACGGTACTCTTGAGGGAAGAGTAAACAACATTGCGGGTGGTAATTGGTTTGGCTACCCATTTGTTTAACGAGTTTTCTTTTTGGGTTGCGAGAGGTCTCGAGATTATTTGGATGTGTGTTAGGATGTGCATACATCTTCTCACACATCGAGGCCGATTTGAAATGACCAGACTTTTTATCGGCCTTGAGTTTGTAATAGAAGGGTCTAATGTGACCAGGAGCTAGGCGGTAATGGCAAATGTAATGCCTCTTCCTTGGTCTCTTCTCACTCGAAATGACTTTTTCTTTAAAAGCTTATTTTTCACAATTTTAGAGGTAGAAGCTTCATATCCCTCCTTTACAAAATTATTTTCCAAACCTATACCAATTTTGTCACGTTGACCCATAGAAAAAGCTTCTTCCATTTTCATTTTACTTTTGTTTAATTTAGTAAAAGTATTTTCAGCTTTTTCACATTCATTCTTGAATTTTTCAAGGTCAACTTCTCTTTTGGTCACAAGGACTTCAAGTCTTGCAATTGTATCTTTTTGAGCATCATTTTCCTTTGAAAGCACAGCTTTTTCATCTTCACAGGCAGCCAATTTATCAGAAAGAGATTTATTTACCTTCACAAGTACCTCAATCTTGTCCAATCTTTTCATCCAATCTGTATGTAGCTCCTTGTATGTTGCAAAAAGTTCTTCATAGGGAATGTCCCTTTCTTCATCTTCATCATCTCGAATCTCCTTTTACGAGAAACTTGGTTCGGCTCCGGTTCGAGATGTGACACCGGATGTGTTCACAATCGAGACCACATCCAAGGAATTTTCGAGTCATCTTCTTCTATATCTTCAGAAAAGGCATTAAACGCAGAATGGTAGTTTAAGACAGACATATTAGCCACTTCTTCCTCATCATCCTCACTGTCACTAAGGGTAGCAGTTAAGCTCATTCCCTTCTTTTTAAGTGTGTTAGCACACTCATTGGCATAGTGACCATAGCCACGACATGCCCTACATTGGACAGATTCAGATGATTTATTTTCAAAGCTTGGTTTCTTGAATCCAGTGTCAGTGCTAGATTTTGACTTTTCAGTAGTACTAGAAGTAGGTCTATTAGGGAATTTGCTTATCCTTCTATTTTTCAGTATAGTACTGAATTTCTTTGAGATAAGAGCTACATCCTCTTCTTCTAAATTAGACTTGTCAATTTCAGAGGATAATTCCACAAGCTCTTTTGGAAGTGCAGCAGCACTTTTGAGAGCAAGACTGTGTGTTTTGTTCTTTTTCTGAGCCTCAAGGTTAAGTTCAAACACAATCAAGATTCCTATGATTGTGTCAAGACCTACAGTATTTGTGTCCTTTGTTTCCTCAATCACAGCCACTTTTATGTTAAATCTTTCAGGTAAGGTCCTTAAAATCTTACTTACAAGTCTTGCATTGGAGATAGATTCTCCTAGACTTGTGCATTCATTCGAAATCTCATGAATCTTAGCAGCATATGACACAATGTCCTCAGTTTCTTCCATTCGAAGTAACTCAAACCTATCCATTAAAATTTTAAGTCTGGTAGCCTTCACACTTGGTGCTCCCTCACATTGAGTTTGCAAGATATCCCAAGCAGTTTTGGCTATACTCTCATTTGTTATAAGCTTGTACATATTCCCAGAAACATGGCTGGAAATAGCACCCATAGCTTTTGAATTGTAATTTGCAGCTTGTATTTCATCAAGAGTCCATTGCTCTTCAGGTTTTCTTTCAAAAATAGACTCACCAACACCAGAAGATGGCTTTTTCTCCACAGTAGGAGGTTGCCATGCAACAAGAATACACATCCAAGCCCTTTCATCAATACTTTTGATGTAATTTCGCATCTTAGACTTCCAAAGAGAATAATTGGTGCCATCCAAGACAGGAGGCCTATTTTGGTGATTTTGGCATTCCATAATGACTACACTTTCTGGATCAACACTCAGTAATATTTCAAGAGTTGGATCTGATACCAATTGAAAGTTTCGTGTAGCTAGGAAACTTAATCACGCAACAGGTAACGGATGTGAGTACAGATGTGTCTCACAACTGTCCACACATCCACAGATAATGCAGCGGAATAAAGTAATTAAAAACAAATTAAATGCAATAACCCAAGAGTTATTTACGCTTACTGATCAATGTGATCAGCAAACTAGGCTTACGCCCAAAAACTTTTCACTATAAAAAACTTTTGTTTCTTACAAAAAACAAATAAGTGAAAAACTAAAATATGAAAATACTAAACGAGTTCTAATCACCTTCTATGACAAGAACAACTCCCCTTTCCCAAGTAGGATCTATTCTAGTCAGAAGTAAAACAAGAGAACTCTATGAAAAGCTAGATGTGAGTTACGGATGTAAGGCACAACCTTCACTCACAACCTAAAACAATAATGTCGAATACAATGAAGAATGAGTAATTTTCTCTCTAAAAATTCGTAGCTTCTCTTGTGCTGAATGCCTTGTATTTATAGTGCACCATGGAGAAGATCTTCATGCAATCGACATCTTCCTTTGTGAGATTCCTTTTCCTATATGAAAACATAAACACACTCACAAAAAAATCAAATATTAGTAGGTTAGTCCTAATATAAAACTATGTACATAAATAAAAGATATTTACTATATTTACAATTCCTAGTCAAAGTAGGATACTTATAAATCTCCATGAAAGTCACAAAATCTACTTACCATAATAGAAGTATAATGAAATAAGGAAACATAAATATGTTCCCAAAAACTCACGGTTTCAATATCCAATTCTAATAAAATAAAGAGGCATTTAAAAAAAAAAAACTATTTTAGAAAGATGAAAATTACAAAAATCAAAAACACATAAATTTGAAATTACAATTTTTTTTTATCAGTTTTGGTCAAACAACTGATAATTTCAGTTATCACTTGTTTACAACTGATAACTGAATTTATCAGTTGTTTGATACACAAATTACTCTTCAAACAATTGATAATTGAAATTATCAGTTGTTTGATCAAAACTGATAAAAAAAAAACACAAAAAAAAAAGTTTTTTGTAAAAAAAGAAAAAAAAATAGTTTTTTGTAATTTTCCATCTTGCGTGTTTTTTTTTTGTAAATACCATCTTTTTGAGTGAGTTTTTAATAAACCCTAAAATAAATCTAATTATTTCAATACAATTCTAAAAAAATGTTATGAATAAATCACTTACTTTCTCTATTTCATTTATTGGTAATTTTTTTTTTATCAGCACAAGTGAATTTTGAGGAAATATTTTTAATGTTAATTTAATCATGTTAAAACTTGTTATTTATACAACAATATAAATACTATCAATAATAATTTTTAAACATTCATTAGGATAGTTAAGTCAGCCTAAATTTATTGCTCAGATTACCTTTGTATTGACAATAATAAAAAAAAAAAGCTCATTTCGATACAAACTCATCTATTCTGAAGGAAAATTAGGGGTGATCGCGGTTTGATTCAAACAGCGGTTTGAAGTCGAACCGAGCTAAACTGTGTGATTTGGTTCGGTTTTTAGACATAAGTGGTTTAACTCGGTTTGAGAAATTAACAGACCTTGTGGTTCAACTCAGCTTGTGGGTTGACGTTCCAAAATCGAACCGAACCGTTTAAGACCAAACCGCGGTTTGAAACCGTGAAACCATGCCATTAAATCGAAATGTGAAACCAAGCCGTAAACCGAACCATTAAATCGCAATCCTGACCTTCCCTTCAAAGTTTTAGTTAATCTTAGTTAGAAAATCATAAAATTGTTAACAAAAAAAAAATTATGGTTTGAAATGCGGTTTGGACCGTGGTCTGAACCGCAAAATCAAACCGCAAATCAAATTGCGGTTTGGACCAAACCAAATCGAACCATAACAGATTGGTTTAGCTCGGTCTGAATTTTTTTATGATTTAGTTTGACTTGAAATTTCTCTAAACCGATGCTAACGATTTGACTTTTAAATTTATTCAAATCGAGCTAAACCGAAAATAACGGGCCATTCGACCGAGAGAGATTATGAAATTGCTAAGAAAGTATTTTATTTAGCTTTTATGCTTGTTAAATTAATTAGTAGAAGTCAATACCTAGCCCAATATTCAATATTATTGTAGGTAATTCATTCCTATCTGTTTTGAATTTGACTGGGAGTACGTGTTCGGTAAAAGCAAAACCTAATTTGAATTTGACCCGTTGTCATTCAAAATAGTTAGGAGAAAGCTCATACAAATTTCCAATTTTTCATCTCAATTGGGTCACTTAAAAAAATTACAAAAATCAATAAAATAATGAGATAATAACCTTCATGATTTTATTTAGGTCTCACATTTTTTAAAAAAATATGACTATATAGTTGTTTGTTACGTTTAAAGTTTAAATCTTGTGTACAATTAATTTAAAGTTGAGTAAGTTTTGGGAGAAACTAGTTTTTTCATAAATTATAAAAAGTCCACTTTTTTTCTACTTGTAAGTAGTTAGTGAATATTTAGGAACAGTTTATAAAACAGGACTTTCTATAACTTAAGGAGAAACTAGTTTCCCCCAAAATTTTGTGTTTAAAGTTATCATCAATTTTTAATGTTTTTCAACTTATAGTGTTCATAAAATGAATTTAGTTTATACGAAAATCTGAAATTTATTGAATCGGCTAAAAATCTTCAAATTAATAATTATTAATTTATCGATAAATTAATAATTATATAAATTAATAAATTTCATCTATTCTGACAATATTAATTTATAGAGTTTTTACCGTAGGTTTTAGAATGTTGTCCCTGGATCACATTTGATTCAAACCAATTGTGAAAAAGAAAGTCAAAACTTGAATTTTGACAGAAACAGTTGGAGCAGCCAATTAATTGGTGATGTAAGAGTGATGTAAGCGTCATGTAGGAGTGTTCTCTTGGGACCAGGGAATATATAGGGAGTCTTGTTTGTCATCCCGACTATCTCGGGCATATCCCGGTTTATCTCCGCCGTCGTTGAGGCGGTGGGCGATGGTCGAGAGCTTGGTTACAAGGTGAAATCCTGGGTATCAAAAAAAAGAAAAAAAGAAAGAAAGAAAGCCAAAACTTTAGCTTAATTAAGTTCATCATAAATTTAGCCAAGGTGAGGTATAAAATAAAAGGTCATAGACTTCAAAGAAGTTAGATCTAGTATTTATTTATTTAATACATTTGCTCAAGAAATTAGGGTTTTATAATTGATTTTTGGTGGTTAGAACAATTCTTTAAGGCTCAAAATATCTGCCTATTGTGGGGAGTTGACTTTGTGTACAAAAAAGGGGACTTTTCAAATTTGTCCAGCTTAAAGATGGCTAGTGTGAAGGGGACTTGTCCAAGTGTACCGTGTGTTTCCTCAACTATCTAATGGGCCTTAATTTAATGGCCTTGGCTTTGTGGTATCTTAGCGGCTTTTCTTCGAAAAGGTCGCATTTGAAAAGGTCGCATGTTCAATTTTTTTTGGGAGAATTCTTGTGGTTTAATTTTCTGTGGGTTTGGGGTTCTTAGGGCCTCCGCCAAAGAAGCATCTTGAGGCGTGCACTTGTTAGTTCGGGATTAATTTGGCGAAGGCTGGAGCACAGGCAACGAAAAAAAAAAAAAAAAAAAAAAAAAAACTAAATATAAGAAACATTTTATCAAACTTTTACAAAAATTAATATTTGTAATGTTAGTGTCTTCGTCTCAAATATGACATTAATTTTTTAGGCAAATGAAGAGTATTATTTTTTAAAATATTCATTGAGACGAAGGAAGTAATGCTCATTTATTTAGACAAAAAATGTAGTATTATTTTTTGGTTATTCATTTTGAGTCGAAAGTAATATTTATTTTTGAAATGAAAAATATAATTTTTTTATGAAGTACATTTTTAAAGTATTTATTTGAGATGGAAAAAATAATATTTCTATTTAATTTTCTTTATTAATGCATAATTTTTGTATTATTATTTTGTAATTTAAAATGAGACGAAGTAACTTTGGCTCTTTGTGGTAATTTGAAATGCTATATAGTGTAGCGATTTCAAATTTAAATTTTTTTTAATAGGATAAATATTAAAATAAAATTGAGCAAATTTAAAATCGCTACACCGTGTAGCAATTTCAAAAAAGTTGATCATTTTGACAAATAATTTCAAATGTTAATTATTTTGAGATTTAAATTTTTAAAATGAAATTATTTGAGAAAAGTTTCCTGTGACATCATTCTATAAATGAAATGATAAAGATACAGAAAATATATTATGAAAAATCAGTTCCTAACATTTGAAATAACAAGTTTTTTGGAACTTAAAAACTGTCAGTAAGTCAATTAAAACTGTGTTTATAATTGTGGATTTTATACCGACGAATTACAGTTTACAGTTTTAACTCGTATCAAATTTCCGACTTAAAACAACTACTCCCTCCGTTCCACATTAGCTTACCCATTTACTGTTGAGCACAAAAAATAAAGAGTGAATATGAACGGAATAATCTGTGATGGGCCGAGCCCAACGTACAACTACGAGCCTGGGGGCCCAATAGGCCCACCCTAGGACCCAACTATGAAGTATCGAATCAAAGCCTTGGGTCATGGCCCGTCCGACCCTGGTTGGCAATCGTCGTCATTGAACGACCGAGCCCATTCAAGCGACGAGCCATTGTATCAGTAAGGAAGGGTTTGACTTATAACTCGTCGACACTCCAAGAAGAGATCGTCGGCAGAGGTAGACCCATCTAACGACGAGTCTTCCCTCAACGCAGACCAGCACTCGTCCAAGAGAGAACGTCGTCACTGAACGACCAACACTCTCTCGTCGAGTCATCTCTCAAGGAGACGACCCAAGTGGACGTACAGCTCCAGGCCGTCTCCTCTATTAAGCTTCCTCGACAAGCTTGATTAATTAGCTAATTTGGGATAATGTCAGACCTGCTACAGTGTCTTGCTATACGTGCATTCATGCAACCAATAATAACAACAAAAGGCGTGCAGGTTGACTTTCCTCTATAAGGTAAACTACTTATCAGATGTCAGGTGTTGCAGTGTCCTTACATAGACGGACCAATACCGGCGCGACACGTGTATACCTAGGGGATGGAGTTGATCCCACGGCTGGCATCAATCCAATCCAACGGTTCTGGTGAAAATCCTAATACCACCTTTCCAACTATAAATAAGAGAGTAATGACATGGAAAAAGGTAATGCCTTACTGCATATTTCCATACCCACACACTCCACAGTATTTGCACCATATTTCCAGTCCATAATCTTACTCTCACGCCTTGGGAGCTGTAGGAAGACCCAGGCAGTTTCACCCTTTATTTCTTGTGCTGTGCAGATCCGGAGCTAGCTCAATCATTTGCTGGACACAAGGACTGAGCCTTGCACGCTTTTCTGCGCGATCAGAATATATATAATATTATTAAAGTAGGAGTTATGAGTGAGTAGGAGAGAAAAAGTAGGGTAGAAAATAGTAAGTGGTTAGTTGTTGTGAATATGACAAGTGAATCTCATGAATAAAGAAGTATTAAAGAGTTTCCTTTTTAGAAAAATGTGATTTTAAAATGGAACGCCCAAAATAACAAAATGAATAAAATTTTATGGGACGGAGGGAGTAAACTAGATAGTAGGCTGACAATTTGACCGAAAAACAATACTCCCTCCGTCCCAATAAAAGCTTCACCAATTACTCAAAAGGGCGTCCCGTTAGAAACTTCACCTTTCCTTTTTTGGACATAAAATATTATTATTTCCTCCACTCATTCTCTCTCCTACATTATTTTAATACTCACAACACCATTATAATTTATTATTCCCTCCACTAATTCTCTCTCCTATTTTCAAATTACACTCATAACATTTTTTTTCCCTCTCATTACCATAATTCCCGTGCCCAAGGAAAATGGTGAAGCAATTGGTGGGACGGAGGGAGTATTAAAGTTCTAAAAAATGATTTTTTATTGATTTTATATAATTTCTGAAATAATAAGTGGTATTTAGAGTTCCGATTAGGGTTTTCTATAGCTGAGGTCCTGGTTCGAAATCCAAATATCTCAAAGGGGCAAGTCACATCCCATGTTTGTTTATAATAAACCACGGTTCTAGAAAGCGCTAGGCGGCAGAGCCAGGCCTAGCGCCTAGGCGAGAACTAGTCGAGATTAGTCGAAATCTAGGCGGGGCTTAGAATTAGGCGTTGGAGAGGGGCTTAGCGCCTAAGCGGGACCTAGACACCCTTAGGCGGAATCTTTTAGAACACTGTAATAAACGAGACAGTATCACCAAAAAGACACTTCAAACTTCGATTGTCAATCATGTAAGACCCTGTACAATAATGGTTTCAACACCATTTCCACTTTCAACACCATTTTCACTTTATCACTTCACATCAGCTTCTTTCTTCTTCACCTAATTTATCAATATCCTTTCAACTTTTACACCCTACAATGATTTTGTTTATAAAAATTCAACACCCTTCCAACTCATTATCCTATATTCCACCACTTTTATTTTATTTTATATTTTTTATGTTTATGATTAGTAAAATTATTATTATTATTATTATTATTATTATTATTATTATTATCATTTTTAATTAAAAAAAATACTTCACACTTAATTAATTTTCTGTAATTGCAATTAAAGAAATACGAGAAAATGACGATAATTATTATTAAAAATAATCTTTAATCGCGAAACATTTCGAACTTTGCCCACATGTGCTTGATTAGATCCACCTGCAATTCGCGATGAACTTTTGGATCACGCAATTCTGATATAGCACGCACACAATTTGCAAATGCAGGTAGTACCTCAGTCGAGAATGGTTGCTGTGTACTAGACCCACTTGCCTCAGATTGATCATAGTCGGTCTAATTCTGAGAATACGTATCTCGTTCATCCTCAACAATCATATTATGTAATATGAATCTATGATACATGACCTCATGATAGCCAAGTCGTTGATGTCCACATTCGAGCTGGTTCTCGAATGATTTTAAATCGAGCTTGAAGCACTCCAAATGCACGTTCTATATCCTTTCGACATCCCTCCTGATATTTTGCAAATAACTTATCTTGTTCACTTTGAGGAAGTCTAACTGATTTGATAAAAAGTCGGATAAGAAGGATAGATACCTTCAGCAAGATAATACGCCATATTATACGGACGTTGATTCACAAAGAAGTTGACACGTAGAGTATTTCCTTGTTCAACATCATCAAACACTGGCGATCGATCCAGAACATTTATATCGTTCAATATGTCCAGACATCCAAAAAAAGCATGTCAGATCCATAAATCATGAGGCAACTGCTTCAAGAATAACCATGGTGGTTCCCATATCACCTCTAGTAAATTGACCTTCCCAAGCCGTAGGACAATTTTTTCATTTTTAGTGCATGCAATCAATACTCCCGATCATTCATGGGAACCCCCGCATCTCACTAACATGAAGTATTCTTTGCAGGTCATCTTCGTTTGGGGCTCTCTTAGATCCACTGCTACCAAATCCCGTATTTCCTCCGACCTGACTTCCGTAACGTGGTTGATCTCGGAGAGCATGCCACTCTGACATCAAAGTAAAATTGGCATTGTTGCTACTTTTATATAGTTCATGAGCTTTTGTCATTACATCATTCTCCGACTATCCGCTTTGTTTCATACGCTTAGCGTTATCATAGGCACCTATCAATTTGCTCAATATCTTGTTGATATAATTATAATGATTTATGCAGGCAAATCCATCATGGGGAGGGTTAAATGAGCAATGGTCGTTACAGTAATTCGCAATTTTACCCAAATACGTATCGCCTTTCTGATTTCTCCCGATAAAATTGTTTGTACCATATTTAATCCACCCACTAATTAGCACTAAGTTTTCATTAGTGGTCCATTTGGGGCTTCTTTTGCGAGTAGTGGTTGAATCCTCTGCAGTTGGTGCGTCTTCGTGAGCACCGCTCATGCTATCAAGAGTCATTTGTGTTGAAAATTCTGATACTCCAAAATTTTCAAAATTTTCATTTCTCATTGGCATATGAGGATTAGGATTATAATAAGAGGGTCGTTGAAATTGCATCTCATAATATGGATGAAAATTTGGCACAGCGAAAGGCATGTTGAAATTTGGTGAAAAACAAAAATTTGGTATGTTTTGAAGACGTGGTTGGTTGGAAGATTAATTTTCAAATTAAAAATTATTAGGAATGTTGTAGTTAAAAGGAAAATTATCTGAATTTTGAGTGTTGAAATGGTTATTATTGGGATCCATTTCACTACAAAGATATTGGAAAATTAACAAAGGAAAATTAACAAAGGGTTCATTTGGATACATTGATTTTGAATTCAATAAATATTCAAATTCTATAGAATTTAAATAAGTTAGAATTTGCTTTCAAAATCATAGCATTTTCATTGTTTGAATAATGTGTGAAATTCAATTGTAACTATATAATGAACTTAAAATAGAAGTTCAGTAATAAGTCTTGTATCTAGTTTAGTCTAATGGTATATGGTTGTTAGTTATTATAAACAACAAGGGTTCAAACCTTGCTAACAACAAAAGTATTAAAAAATTATATTTTTTAAAATAAATAGTATATAGTGGTGGTGGTTAACGGCGGCGGTAGGTGGCAGCCGGCGGAGGTAGTTGGAGGCGGTGATTTCCTGATGCGGCAGTGGTGGCGGAGAGCGACCGGAGGTGTTGGCGGCGCGGGAAAGTGGCTGTAGGTGGCGGCGGTGGTTACCGGAGGTGTTGGCGGTGGCAGCGGTTGCGGAGGTGTTGGCAGCGACAATGGTGGTTGTAGGCGGCGATGGCGATCGTCAGAGGTGTTGGCGGTGGCGGCGGTTGCCGGAGGTGTTGGCGACGGCGGGAGGTGGCACAAATGGTGGTGGTTGAAAGTTATTGTGGTGGTGGTAAAAAGAATGTGAGTTGTTATTAATTGATCAAAATTTAGAATTTAAATTATTAGGATTTAAGATGGAATTAGTTTTGTGGAATTGAGTGATTTAGAATTTCAACACAATTTCAATTCCAAATTTTAGTTATGTTTCCAAACAATGAAATTGATTTTGGAAGCCCCAATTCCAATTCCAAGCTATGGAATTGGGGTATCCAAACATACCTAAAGGATAATTAAGAAATTTATAGAAGAAAAATAGGTGTTTTTTTCTTTGTCCAAATCAAATTAAACAAGTCTCAATTTATTAGGGAACTTTTTTTATGAATTTTGGTGTTAAAAAAAAATATTATAAAATAATTGAGATCAAAAAAATCTGAAATTCAATCAACGGACGCCAAGTGACCCAATTAAAAAAAAAAAAAGGCATTTCCGCCTCCATACACGCGCACGCGCCTCTGTCGACGCGTGTATGCCACGCGCCATGTCGGCCCAATCCGAGGACGCCACGTGTAAATGAATTCCGCTCCATCTCATTTTATCAACATGTTGAAAAATTTCAACCCCAAAAATTTATCAACACACTTTGCATTGGTTTCAACACCCAAAATTTTTTTCAACACCCATTTTTCTTATCATTGTAGATGGTCTAATATCTTAAAACATTTATTAATAATAACCTCAATTTAAATATATATATATATATATATATATATATATATATATATATATATATATATATATATATATATATAAACCCATAATGAGTTGTTCAATAAATATATATATAAACCCTTTAATAATATGTTATTAAAGGGCAAAATGGAAAAGAAACAATTTAATGAGGACAAAATAGGAAATTTAATACTTAATACTGTTCATTGTACTGTAGTAAGGAGGGGTGTCATTTATACTATAGATTTGTCCCCATCATAAAAAGTTTGTGGGCAAAAAATGCAATCAATTATGCCTAGAATTTCTTTAATTATATGTGCATTTTACACGAGCTTTTTTTCTTTATTCATAATTAGGAAACGGAAACAGATTATTTATTCAAGATAATTTTCAAATTATAATCATTTCTAGGCCTAAATGATTGCATTATATGCCACGTGTAAAATGCACAAGTAGGTAAAGAATAGGCCTAATCAATTTTTATATGCCCACGTGTAAAACGGACAAGTAGTTAAAGAATTCTAGGCCTAATCAATTTACACTAAAGTGAAGAGAGTATAAAAAATTGGGTCATCCGTTTGTTTTCCATAAAATAACTTATTCTCTTAAAATATTTTTCGAAAAATGAGACAAACATATTTTCGACTGTTTGATAAGAAAAATATTTTTTGAAAAAAATTTCATATGTTTAATGAAAATATTTTTCGATAAAAACACAATTTGAGATAATTTGAGTGGGGTGAGGAGGTGGGGGGGGGGGGTGGGCATGGGTGGTGGTGATGAGTGGAGTGGGGTGGGAAATTGTTAAAAATAAATTTTAAATAATTAATTTTTTTTCCCGGGGGAGGGGGGGGGGGGGTTGGTGGTGGTGAGCGGGGTGGGTAACGTGAAGGGTGTCTGAAAAGAAAAGTTAGGTGTGTGAGGGTGTTACCATTTTCCGAAAAATGTTTTACTTACAAAAAAAATCCGTAAGTCATTTTACAGCGAAAAGGGCGTAAAATATTTTTCAAAAAATATTTTCTCCATTTTTCGGTGCTTACCAAACACCGGAAAATGGGGAAAACGTTTTCCAAAAAATATTTTACGGCAAACAAACGGAGCCTAAAATGAAAAAAAAAAAATATCAAACTACATTTTCAGAGATCCAAATACTACATGAGAAACTGAAAATAATTTATGTATTTCATGACAAAAAAAATATTCTCAAAACATGTCAAAGTTTCATTCTAGTGCAACTGAAAATCTTAGGCTACTCGCAACCACTAAAAACGACATGGTTGAATCGAAAAAACTGTAGGAAGGAGGAGATATTAACGTATATGATGATCCTCGACATTCCGACAATGTACCGGATTTTACATAATACAAAATCCAATGTGAAGAAAATAACCAAAAGTATAAAGAGGCGGACCTTCTCGTTTCAGGATGAAAGAGCCTTCTGAACTTCAGAAGTCACTTCCTTGGGGGGTTTCTCTGCAGGAAGCTGTGCAACAACACCCTTCTTCTCGTAGTAGCCTATGACCTGCAGTTTGTGGATTAAGAAGAAGCCCATTTAGAACCAAGAAAGGAATCAAACATTTTCTCCAGCTGTCACTTCCACCGGGGTGGGGGTAGGCAGTGGCGTATCTAGGATTTAGGGCCTGTTTGTTAACCAAATTAAGATCTTAATTTGAAACACTTTAAGAGATTAAAAAATTAAGCTTGTTTGGTAAGGTAAATTTGAATCACTTAAATAATTAAGATTGTCTTAAAAAAGGCTATTAATTTTAAGTGGGCAAGGAGTAGCTTAACAAGGTAAGAGGTGGAAAGAATGAGAAAAAAAGGGAATGGGTTCAAATCCACACATCAACATATTTTATTTATTTATTTATTGTTACTTCCTTTTGTTGAAATATTTTTTCTTTTCATATAAATTATATTTGACCAAGTATGAAAATATAATTTTTTTAATATTAATATTTAATAATATTTTTATTAAAGTATCATTATATATTTTTTTTTATTATTTGTCAACATTTGTGATCATATTTACCAAACTAATCAAGATAAATATTATTATGAGATAAAGAAAGTACAAATAAAAATATTTAAATATTATAAGATTAAAATTTACTTATAATAATAATAATAATGTATATGTCAATAATGAATTTATTTTATTATAAAATCATAAATATTATTCATATAATATTTTAAATGTTGAGTTGAAATTATGAAAATTCAGATGTAAGTGATTTATCAATATCAAACAAACATAAGTCTTCAAAATTCAGCAACTTAATGATTTCAGCTCTTAATTTTCAGCTCTACATTTTCAGAGCTTAATTTTCAGTTTTACCAAACAGGCCCTTAGAGTGAGGGTGTGAAAAAAAAAATTAGGGTGCAAACTGTAATTTTCAAAAGAAGAGGGATGCAAAGTGTAAAAATGTGAAAGTTATATATGTGAAAGTTAGATAAAACTTTTATCTAACTTTCACATATTTACACTTTGCATCCCTCTTCTTTCAAAAATTACAGTTTGCACCCTATATTTTTTTATATAAATACTTGGTAATTTTTTTTCAAAATGTCAGGTGGGTCATTTGCACTTCCTGGCGCCATACTGTATCCGCCCCTGGGGGTAGGGTAATCATCTTGAAATGACACACTTATGCACAACTCAGAGAGAGGGGCAACATTAAGTCAACTGTATAACCAATAACTCCCTCTATATTTTACCACTTAACATTTCAAAATTTGAAATTACGGGATAACAAGCCCGTACTTCCGATTAAGATAACATCAGGCAACTAAATGTTACAGTGATCAGTAAATGAGACAGTGTTTGACAAGATAAACACGCTAAATGTTTAAGGATGGTTTCAACGAGTGGGGGAATGCTTAATAGTCAGAAAACAAGTTCTACTCGTATAAATTAAGCAATTGACAGTAAATGATAAATAAATTAATTGGTATACATGTGCTTGCATGGCTTACCTACGGTCATGCTGACATAAACCATTAGATAAGGGTTTCAAGTGTCCTCGTGTCCCCAGCACTTACTGTTATATACTCAATGCCTCTCAAAAGGAAAAAGAAAACGAGGTAGCTGCAGCTGTTATAATCCAAAGACTTAAAGATGTAGCTTTATTTGCCTGTACCTTCTTCATGAAATTGCGCTACCACTACTTTGTCTTTTAGAAATGTGACAAACGAAAATGGCAAGAGTCACTTTTTGGGGGATGGAGGGAGCATCTGGTAGCAGCTATATCCAGAAACACATACGGAGTGCATCATTTAAGGTTGAATTGGTACAAGCATCTTGATGCCAAACTAGAAAAAGACTTCATCAACTTCATACTCATGCTCATGCAAATGCACAAATGTTGGACATTAAGTGTAGAGGTGGTACAACTAAATGTTGCCCCAATAAGTACCTTAGGGCCCTTGTTAAGAATCTACTTTAAAAAAATTTACATTACAGATGCACATCAAAACATGGGTTAGTGTTGGGTTTGTTGCCAATGCACTATGGGGGGGGGGGGGGTACCTAATGCAAATTGCTAATAAGTGCCCTTAGGCCACTTATTCGCAGTTAACCCAACTGCTCAATTCTCCATACAAGTTCCTTGATCACGAGTTCTTTTGAAATGAATAGAGCCCTTTTAGGACAGTAAACAAGGACTCGAAAACTAACTTATTGTAGAACATTATAGTAAAATATCAAATATGTCCCGGACTGACAAAAGAGATACTCCAAGTCCAAGTCCAAGTCCAAGTCCATCACGACTATTACACTACGCAAGAAAGACAGGCGGTGACGAATGAATGAGTGAAGACTAGAGAGAGATATGAAAGCACGAACTACACAAGGAAGAGAGGTGACTGCTTTGGCGAACTCAAAAATGTGGGTTTTGTATTACAAATTTCCAGTGGCCCCAAAGAAAATTTAAGTGGGTGCACAAATTATAGTACAATACTTCAAAATAAAAATTTATTGCAAAAAAACATTTATTAGGAGTTGAACCTAGGTTTATCCTTGACAAAAGAAGGATGCTTACCACTGTGCTACCAGCTCTACCGATTCATTAAGGTTTACTACTGGTAATATAATATGACTTGGCAGTAAAAAAAATCTTACATTAGATTTTGGGAAGTAACTTGGTGCACTTGCACCCCACTAGTATACCTTAGATCCGCTTCTGCAAATTTCCCTAAGCTCTTGTTTCAAGTGGGTTTATGCATAACTATATTGTACTCTTTATTAACTCATTACTGTTATAACTTTTAGCAATGTCTTCTAAATTATGCAGAAACCCCATGCATTTGTATGCATATAATCAGGTATGATCACTTATGGTGTCTAAATTTTGGACAAAATTTAGCCGAGCCCGCAGATCCTGAAATCAATATTTTGTCGAATCCGACCTCTGGACACATTCCTGCATCCGACCCTTCACTCGAGTCCTTGTTACAAAGAAGAGACCTAGTAGATACTAGTGACTGGTCTGGCTGTCCATCTAACATCTTATGAGGGTAGAAACAACTACTTGTAAAACTGTAGAATCGAGCATTCATGGTAAATAGTCCAATGACTAAGCACATACCGGTTTAGTTTGCCTGTGGAATGCCTCCAGCCTCGACTTGAGAACTTCTGCAGTGTCGTCTTTTCGTTGCATTAGCGGCTCTCCAGTAACCTTCATAAGACACAAAAATCCAGTTCATGCACAAGCATAGGTTCTTCAGTTCAAGTTGCTATGTGAGAAATGTGAAGCCTACCAAACACTACAAATGGCAGACCAACACCACTACCCTAAAAGTACAGAAGAAGTTCCCATAAATTTGTTTAGGACACAAAGATGTCCACACATTGCACAAATGATACACATGAAACAAACCAACTAAAGGCATTGAAGCATAATTTATGCACACAATAGCATACATATTTAAGTTATCATACTTCAGTATCATAAGTATCAACGGGGTGCGTCAATCAGTTTCAAAACTACTATAAATTTGGTAAATCAACCATCATTTCTTGAAGCAAGAATGTAAACCTTCTCTGAATTGAGAATTCAAAGCCCAGTCTTTAAAGGATGAGTAAAGGCATAGAGCGTGGACAGTACACTGTCGTCAGTTGACATATAACAGAACATGGTCATGTGTTGGTTACAAAGTGCATCCCTTCAAGTGGAGCGCGTCTCTACCATGGTTGGAGGAGCTCAGGCCCTCAGGGTAGCTAAAAGATGGTTCGTTAAGGATATAACTTGATTATGTTTTTCAATACAAGTACAAGGTAGAGAAGATGTCTCATCAAATGTTCGAGCACCAACAGCTGGCCTAGTAGTACCAACTACTTGGAAGACTTTAAAAAAAAAAAAAGAGGGAGGACCTATACTTCTTACAAAGTCAAAGTGGTACCCTTTGGTTACTAGTGTCAATTTTACAATCTAAGCCATTAGCAAAAATTAAAGTCGGTAATGTGCATGTTGCCAGCTCAGATAATTGTATACACAATTACTCATCTATGAAAAGCTGATAAATTTCAAATCAACTCACATCATCAACACCGGGAACTTTTGGAGGGGCAAACTTTGTGTGGTAGCTACGACCACTTGAAGCATGGATCCATCGACCAGTAATCCTCTCCTCCAATATGGAATCATCAATTGCAAAGTTAAGAACCTTATCAATTTTAGTTCCTTGCTTGTTAAGCATCTCATCAAGCTGCATGAATTGAATGGAAATGTTGTTATAGAATGAGGAGGTAAAGCACAGTAGAATACAGAATGCAAGGGTGACAAAGATATAAAAAAGAAAGCAGACCTTTTCTGCTTGGGCAACAGTCCTTGGAAAACCATCGAGGATAAATCCTTTTTGACATGAAGGTTTCTTAATTGCTTCATCGATTATACCAACAACCAGATCATCAGATACAAGCTCTCCCTATGAAAATGAGGAGAAAAGTATTATCCAAAAGAACTAATACACTTTTACCAAATCAACCGATTAACAAGCCACTGGAAACCAACATGGAAATGAATAATTAAACCGACTATAACCACATATAACAAGGATAATTCTGAGACACACACCTTCTCCATGGTCTCCTTAGCTCTAATTCCAAGAGGAGTTTTAGCCGCAACAGCTGATCTCAGCATATCACCAGTTGCCAAGTGACACAAGCAGTATTCATCCTTGATAATGGGTGATTGGGTACCTTTTCCTGACCCAGGTGGACCTGCCATTCATACAAATCCTCAGAATTCTGGTCATGACATGATATGAAATGGCATGTCCATTGACAAGCTCAAAGTGAGAAGCTTATAAGGACTGGGACCCCAATTTTTAGGGCCTCATTTTTCCTAATGGATATATTCTGGCGGCCCAATTTTTCTCACCCCTTGACAAGAGCTCACATTCCAAAGTCTCCTGACTGTAGAGGAGGTCCTAATTTTGGTATTTTGATAATTGTCTACTCTCATTTTTAGGGTCTAATATTAGCTTTACCACATGGCTCAAAATGTTAGGGATAGCCCTGGATAACAGACTAGTCAGTTTCCCCAAAACTACTCATAGATCCGGTACTCAAGGCTTAGATGAATAATATTTCAAAGCAATCATGTTCTACAATTATTGAAAGTCGGCTAAATGATTAATATGGAATTAAGAAAACAAAGAAATTTAAGCTTGTTCCATTGCATAAACTACGACGAAAACTTAAGATAAGCAAATAAAGAAAACGGAATGCTAACGCTTTTTGTATTGACTTGGTAGAAGCAATCAACAAACGTAATTTCCATCCTAACTCCAAATCATACCTAAAATGTGACAAATAAAAATCAGCCTTCTCCAACAGGCTAGTAAATACCAAATGCAGATCTTTACTAGGATAAAATCACCACAAGTTTCAGATTCTTTTTTTCTAAAAAACGTTTATTTGAAGTGAACGAGCTCTGTTGATAGATATCGCTACATGCACACTAGAATACTTTCCCACTATATTTGCCCTCGTGCACCAGTATTAGTGTCACTGTCACATAAGATCCATCAAATCAACAACCTGAAGCTATCAATTTTAAAATCCCAGATTTCCTCAGAACCTAAAATTTACAAAAGGATTATCAAAAACATTTGGCGAAATGACTAAGCTTGCTTGTTCATGATAGCAGCAGTCAAAGTCAAGCATACACCATAACACTCCAACTCCAAAAGATACTCAAACTGTGTCAAACACTAAATTCGATCATTTTTTAAACAGAGTCCTAAACACTATAAGCAGATCTCAAACAAAATTCACCTAGTCAACAACCTCATTCAACATCAAATAAAACCCTAGATTCTCCCTGACTAATAAATTGACACATTCTAATTTTACTTAGTAGTAGATAGTAGATACAGAATTACAATGTGAAACTAAAATGTATGGATTCATGGAAAAAAAGTAATCAAGCAAAATTACCGACGAGGATGAGGCGCTTGTCGGGCTTGGAGGAGCATTTCAGCCGGCGGAGAAGCTCCGTCATCATATCTACCGACGGTATATCCTCCAATAAACTTGCCATTGGTCGTCGTTTCTCGGTCTCCGGCTGCCGGTGCGGCTGATTTAACAACAACGATTAGGTGTACCAACCGAATCTAAATTGGTCGGTTTATATATTGTGGGACGGATTTATCAAAGGTTCTTCAAGGCTTTGACTCTTCTTTTTCCAACCACACTTCGATATGACCGTTTTGCCCTTTTACCAACTCCCTCCGGACCAAATTTCATAGGCCGATTTCCTCTAGGCCCCTTGGGCGAGATTTAAACTCAATTTAGGAAACAACATTTACTTAATTTCCCAGACACCCCTCGGTAATACAAAGACATAATTACCCTTACTTTCTTGCACGTGTGTGAAGGGTGGTTACCCAATTCGAAAACTAAAAATTATACTTTAGTCACTGAAACTTTGAGAATTAAATAACACGAATTACTCTCATAATAACAACGAATTACTCTCATAATAACAAAAAAATCAAAATTTTGAACCAAAAAATCAAAATTTTAAGACAATTTTTTCAACCAAAAAAATCAAAATTATAAGACAATTTTTTCAACAAAAAAAAATCAAAATTTTGAATAATAACAACGAATTACTCTCATAATAACAACGAATTACTCTTATAATTGACTTATAAACTTATAAGACTTTTTTAAAAAGTCTTATAAGTAACATATAAGACTTTTTTAAAAAGTCTTATAAGTAGTAACTTATAAGACTTATTAACTTTTTAATAAGTCTTATAAGTAACATATAAGACTTTGTTAAAAGTCTTATATGTTAGTTATAAGACCTATTTGAACATTGAAAATTGTGTTGTAAAAGTCTTTTATAAACTTATAAGACTTTTTTAAAAAGTCTTATAAGTAACATATAAGACTTTTTTAAGAAGTCTTATAAGTAGTAACTTATAAGACTTTTTAATAAGTCTTATAAGTAACATATAAGACTTTGTTAAAAGTCTTATAAGTTAGTTATAAGACCTATTTGAACGTTGAAAATTGTGTTGTAAAAAAGTCTTATAAGTAGTAAGTTATAAGACTTTTTAATAAGTCTTATAAGTAACATATAAGACTTTTTAAAAAGTCTTATACGTTAGTTATAAGACCTATTTGAACATTGAAAATTGTGTTGTAAAAAAGTCTTATAAGTAGTAACTTATAAGACTTTTTAAACTGAAAAAAAGTCTTATAAGTAGTAACTATTGCAACATAACATTTGGGCTTTATTAATCAAGCCCATCAGCTAGCCCAACCAAGGGCCTCTTTTACATTTTCTCTATTTTTGGGCCATTTGTAAGTCCTGAAACAAAAAAAATTAAAAAGAATGACAAGTGGTCGGGGACATGAAATTGTTGCTTCAGCGAGTTTCTTATTATTCAATTGTGAAATATGGTCGACCCTCTTTTGTTCGGAAAGTTAATTCGTTGATTGCTTTGTCCATTTACAGATATTTTTTTCCTTCCTCCATATCATAGCAAACAATCATACGGGTTAATCCATTTGCACTTTTTTCTGTTCCATCAAAATCAATGACCTAACCCTACCATTACCTACAACAACTTTCTTTTTTAGCCATTCGAATGTTCTCAAAAAAAAAAAAAAAAGTGGTGATATAAGCATTTTTGTCATTTTCGTACTGGCCGATACGTATTTTCCACCTTGAGAGGTCAGTGTAAATTACATGCTTCAGTGCTTAAACTTGCTTGACTGTGTAGAAGATGAAGAGGCTCGCCGGAGAAGATAAATGGGCTCACCGGAAATAATGTAGATCTAACCGGAATAATGTAGATCTGGCCGGAGATATTGTAGATCTAGCAGTACGGTGACTGAGAAGATCTAGAGAAAAGATGAAGGAAAGAAAAGAGAAATGCCGTCGCCGGAGATCGCCGGCCGGAGATGGTTGGGAGAAAGAGAATTTTTAATGTGTGGTTGTGTGAGAGAGAGAGAGAGAGAGAGTAAATAGATTAAAATGGGAAGAAGAGAGAAAATGACGTGAGAGGAGGGAGAGCCTAGGGGTGTCTGAGGAATTTTAATTTGGGGATAACTCCTTATTTGAGATTTATCAAAAAGTTTTCTTTAAGGGGAAAAAAATCTGGACAGAGGGGCCTAAGGGGAATTTTTCCAATTTCATATACTCCCTCCTCCGTCCCGACAATTGCTTTACCTTTTTTGGGGTGGACATGCAAATTAAGGAAATTGGTGAGTGGAAAAAATGTTGTGAGTATAATAGTAAAATAGGAGAGAGAATGAATGGAGGAAATAGTAAATTTGAAAAATGTTGTGAGTGTAATAGTAAAATAGGAGATAGAATGAGTGAGTGGAATAGTAAAGATTCTTTGCCATTTTAGAAAAAGTAAAGCTTTAAACGGGACATCCGTTTTGATAAAAAGCAGTGTTCTAAAAGACCCCGCCTAAGAGCGCTTAGGCCCCGCCTAGGCGTGCTTAGGCCCCGCCTAGGCGCGCTTAGGCCCCGCCTAGGCGCTAGGCCCCTCTCCAACGCCTAGTTCTAAGCCCCGCCTAGGTCCTGACTAATCCCGACTAGTCCCCGACTAGTTCCCGCCTAGGCGCTAGGCCCGACTCCGCCGTCTAGCATCCGCCTAACGTTTTTTAGAATCTTGATAAAAAGTGAAGTTATTAATGGGCAGGAAGGAATATAGAAATAGAATGGTTATTATGGACAAGGATGGCCAAATTGAAAATGTTTGATTTGTCAAAATAACACTTTCCTAAGACCAGCCACTATGGTGACTCTCCAAGTGAGAGTCACCCCCAAAAAAAAAAAAAAAGCAAAGGAAAGTCACGAAATTTGGTGACTCAAGCATCACCAACCGTCGGTTGACCTCGGTTGTGCAATTTCTTTTTTTTTTTTTTTTTTGATTTAATTATTTTGATTTTGTATTTATAATAATATATTTTTAAAATTAATATATTTTATATATTAATTTTATTTTTAAAAGGTTGGGTTGGGTTGGGTTGGGTCGAGGTCACTGATGGGAGTATAAATTATATAAGGTTGGGTTGGATTGGGTTGGGTGAGAGAAATTAATATTTTATTTGAGGTTGGGTTGGGTCAGGGTCACTGATGGAGATGGTCTAAGTAATTTACTTAATCGGGAAAATTACCGTTGGTCGTCCTTCACCCTCCCTGGCCCCATAAGTGAAAAAATCAATTACGATAAAGATTTTATAATTTAATCACCTAATTTAATATCAAAATCAAAACTTCATCTAATTCATCATAACCTTTGTGATTTTAGGTATCTTTACCATTGATTATAAATAAAATATACCCTTATTTATGATTATTATAAAGTCATCGTAAATACATTTAATTATCTATATAAATAGATTATTCTTAAGGTATTTAGTCTATTTGCGATGATGAAGGGTATATTTGTGTGAATGCTTTATATTCTTACAAAAATATAACCTCGTATAATAGGTCTCTAGCTAGAGTTTTTACTTTTTATAAAATATAATGTACTTCATTGTATATTTTATTTTTATAATAAATTTTACTGGAATTTAGTTCGTACAATTACGCGATAAAAAATAGTTACGGAAATTTTCGACCCCTTTGCTTTTGAATCCTGGCTTCGCCACCGGAGAAAACAATAATGATGGGGTTGTGCTTACATGTTCAAGACGACATTTTGCTTCACTTTCTCCGCAATCAATTTCATTCATTTTGTTTCGGGAGGGAGGAGTATACCCTAGTGTTATTTTCATTCTGATAAGTGTTGAAACCCATTTTGGATACCCTCCTCCAAACTCACCTGAACTTATATTTGGGGAAACATGTTTTGCATACCCTCTTCCAAACTGCCAATAATACAAGCTCTCTGATGTTAGATATGTTATCACATATCGAGAACTGAAAAACCTTGCATGTAACATATAAATATTCTGAATCACTCTCACTTATTATCAATTGATTTTAAGATGGAACCTTAAATTTTAAGATTGTATCAAAACAGACCTGTTACACGTGCAGACTCAACGGCCCACGATGTTGCTCTGCGGCATCCGATTAATAAGTACACGTTGTAAGCATTGGCAAAGCCCGGCTATCCTCCTGAATCGCTCCATTATGTTATTAACACGAATTTGTAGTAGATTTAGTAGAATTTTCTTCATCAAAATCCATCTTCTTTCTCCTAAATATAGTCACAATTGTTAACAATTTGATACTCCCTCCGCCCCTATTTAAGGTTCTTACTTTTTTTTTCTCTGTTCAGTTTGAAGTTTTTAGTTGCTTTATTACATAAAATTAACAAAATGATTTATTTGTCACTCTCATAACAAAAACTCCATACCAAGTACCCACTTTTTCTCTCATACTTACTTTTCGTACTCACAACATTTACTTTTTATTAATTTCCGTGCTGAGTCAAACTTAAATCGGGACGAATGGATTGTATATTTTAGAGCAAGGATAAATGCTAAGTGGTCTTCGCTTCCTTTAATTTCTTTTCTGCGCAACTATATGTAAAATTACAAAAAAAAATATCGGTGAATTTTAAGATAAAATAAAAAGTGATTATAGACACGAAATTGTGTTCATAGAGAGGTTCTTACTGACCCAGTGCTTAATGAGAGAGAGAGAGAGAGAGAGAGAGAGAGAGAGAGAGAGATCCAGGATTTGGCGAGGAAAAGGTGTGATTATAAAAAATTATTCTTTCAAAAAATAAATAAAATAAATATTAAAAATGATTAAGAATAACCAAAAGTACATTCGCCCACCGAGGGGCTCGAACCCTCGACCACAAGGTTAAGAGCCTTGCGCTCTACCAACTGAGCTAGACGGGCTTGTTGATATGTGAACAAATTAAATTATTAATAATTTTTATTTTTATTTTTAAAAGCTTACTAAGACCTTATTCAAAATGAGAAAAGTATCTTTTTCTCGTCCCTCAACTACTTTAAGTTTTACCTTTCCATCATTAAACTATATTTTTTTACTTAAGAATCCTTAAACTATCATTTTTTGGATTATGTAATCCTTCCATCTTCAAATGAGACCCCTCCATATTTCCAAATATGGGAGGGCCCGATTTGTGGGGGGATTTTCTTAATTTATTATTTATCTCCCTTTACAATTATTAAAATAATATTTAGGGTCTAAAGTTTAATATTTCACACTTTTACCCTTTCATATTTTCAAATGAGCATCGTATCGTACCAACCAAGCCAATGAATGCCACATCAGTGGGTAGCGGGTTAATGGGGGTTTGGATGACAAAAAGACGGAAGGGTAACATAATTCTAAAAATGATAGTTTAAGGACTGGAAACGACGTTCCCTTTGTAAAGTAGGATCGACGGATGCTTCTATTACACTCGTAATCTCTGAAGTAAAAAAAATGTTTTATATACTAAATGGTAAAACTTAAATTAGTTATTTCTCTATTGAAAATCTAAATAATTATACCATTAATCGCCTAAATCAAAAGACAATAATTTCCCATCAATCAACAGTTGAAAACTTTAACAATAAGGAGCATTATACATGGAAAACCACTTACAAAATGCATTGATCCATACTCCCTCCGTCCCACAAATGTATGCACTTTTTGTGTCGGTGCAAGAATTGAGGTAAAAGGTGATAAATGTGATATGTTGTGAGTGTAAAAGTAAAATAGGAGAGAGAATGAGTGGAGAGAATAGTAAATTTGAAAAGTGTTGTAAATAGAGAGAAGTGGATCCCATTTCCATTTTGTGAAAGTGTAGATTATTGTGGGACGTCCAAAAGGGGTAATTTTGCATATTATCATGGGACGGAGGGAGTATTTACATACAGAAAATTAACTAGCTAAACTCCCATTCGTGTATACTTAAACTCCCATAGCTAAACTCCCATTAGTGTATACTTACAGTAGCGAATCCAGGATTTTGAAATTGCGTGGGCTTGGTATTTAAAAAATATTGTAAACAATAATAACAGTGAAAAATAATTTCATATATATATAAAAAAAGTTACATATAATCGGTGACTTAGGTTAAAAAAAAAATATCAAAATTCTGAAGTGGGCTGAAGCCCACCTATTACATAATATCCGCCCCTACTGATGTCCCTTGTTCTACCTGTTGTGCAAAGGATTAGGTCCCGTCGGAATGAGTCGCTTGTCGTCTGTATAGTCTTGGTGGCTCACATGCTTGGAGTTGGAGAAACGAGCGCATTTGATTTCAGCCGAGTCTTTGTGCTTGATCACGATCATGTTCGTCCGTTGGTTCAAGATGATTTCTCTAGCCCATGCATTTGGTTCGGCCCCTATAAGTATCAGATGAACCAATAGAAGCAGCAACACCATCATCCTCATTGAATCTCTACACATAAACGCAAGTTTTCAAGACTGAAACTCAAAATGTCATGTAAGAAGAAGCACAAGGCCATTAAGAAGACTGATTAATGGTGCTAGCTACTAGCTAGCCATGTCAATCAAGAAACACACACACACACAAACACTCTATCAAGATTGGGACTGAAAATGGTTTGTCAGAAGCACAAAAGAAATTAGATTAGTGAAAACCCGTCGAGAAAAAGAGCGAAAGAGAGTCGAGACAAGCAGGACTGATCAATGGTGCTATTTGCTAGTCATGACAATCAAGAAAATTCATCAAGAAACACACACACACACACACACTTCAAGATTGAGATTGAAAAATGCTTTGTCTGAAGCACAAAGCGATTACATTAGCAAAAACCCATCAAGAAACAGAGAGAAAAGAAATGGAGAAAATGACAAGCAAGAATGATCAATGGTGCTTGCTAGCCATGACAATCAAGAAACTCCACATACACAAACACAATTTGATCAGAGAGTTCTTATAAAGGGAGAAGAAAGATTAAGAAGAAAAGGGAGGGGGGGGGTTGCTTTATGTGGGTGTGGGGTGTGTGTAGGGTTGTTACACGAAACGAGTCGGCTCGGGCTCGGCTCGTAAAAACTCGAGTTCGAGTCGGCTCGAGGTGAACTCGAGCTCGAACCGATTTTCAAGCTCGGTTTTTTTTTCGAGCCGGCTCGTGTTCGACGAGCTCTGACCGAGATCGACTCGTTTGGGCTCGGCTCGTTAAAAAACTCGAATGAATTTTGTCCGCGAATGACTCGTTTAGGCTCGAGATCGATTATAACTCGAATTAGTGTGCGATAAAGCTCGTTTGATTTCAGATTTTTTCAAAAAATAAGTCCAATCTCGAGCTCGGCTCGTTAATACTCGAGTTCGAGCAGCTCGCGAAAAGCTCGAAACTCGATTCGATCCGAGCTCGAGCAGTCATACTAGGTTCAAAAGCTCGAGCTCGAAACTTCAAAGCTCGGCTCGGCTCGTTTACTGCCCTCTAGGTGTGTGTGAGTGGGTTGGGGGGGGGTGTTGTGGAATGAAGACATTAAGTAGGGAGGTACCTCGGGTAATACATTTTAGACATCTCTGATACATCAACATCTTCACCTGCAGAAATCCCTCACCAAACTGCATTAACTCCTTTGAATTCCATTGGTTGTACACAGAACAGAATTTGAATTCTTCAACCTTCCTTCTTACACAAAAGCTGCATCCCTCTTCTATTTGTGTGTTGACTTTGTTTGACCTTACCATTCCCACGTGCCATCACAAATGCAGGCCAAAAAAGCATCCAAGTTCCATAATAAAGAAGGAAAACAGGGAAATGCTAGTACCTTAGAACAAGAAACATCAGATTTTATGTCAGATCTCTACTTGCTTGTACCACACAGTCACACACACACAAGTTTATCAAAAAGACAGTTTTCTACTACCTGGCATAACACAATTGTCGACTCCTTCCGTCCCAAAATAAATGTCCAAAAAATTTCCAACTTTGCGCTTTATGATGAGCAAATTTGGAAACTTTTTGGACATTCATTTGGGACAGAGGTAGTACTAGCTTGTAACACACACAATCAGTCGCGCCCCACATCGCAAATACATACCGGGTCTCAACATGCTCATTACATTCGTAAAGTACGGATACGAGAAAGGGAACTTCTCGAACCCGATATCGGCGTTTGCTCCGTCTCAACCTATATCAGATGTTAAAGAAGCCAAAAACAGTCTATAGCTTCATATAAATTGGACATTTCTAAATGAACAACTTAAAAGATTGGATTGTAGCTTTGTAACAATAATATATACTCCCTCCGTCCCATTAGTAGTAGGAAATTTACTGTAGACACGGGAATTAAGGAAAAGTGAATTATAGTGGAGAGAATAGTGAATTATAATGGTGTTGTGAGTATTAAAATAATGTAGGAGAGAGAATGAGTGGAGGAAATAGTAAAGATTCCTTTCCATTTTAGGAAGTTTGTGGTTTGTAATGGGACGACCAAAAAGGAAAGTTTGTGATTTGTAATGGGACGGAGGGAGTATATAAGTAAGCCTACACTATAGAAAGCTAAAATGGACAAAAATTCCAGTGCTTACAAGGACCTGTACATCTCTTCTGTGGAAACTAGAATATATTACACCAAAAAAAAAAAAAAAGGGGCAAGAAAATGATTTAAAGAAAAAAAATGAGAAAAAAGGGGGGAAGAGGAGATTCACCAGGAATTTACAACCTGTGATTAAAAGGACCAATCAGCACTGATATGAAGAAGAAAAGCTTTTGTTCTTCCACCAAAAACTCCAAGCCCTCCCAATCTTCCTTCTAGAAGTCGACTTGGTTAGGGGTTTCGGTTCTTCATAAGCCGTAGCCGCCATTTCACTACTCTCGGGGGGTTGTTGAAAAACCTGTACCGCTGGTGGGTCCCGTTGCCTTTGCTCTCGGAACAACATCAACAGCTTCTGAGCTTTCTGTTTGCCTCTGATAGTTCCATTAACAGAGATAGAAACTAAAGATGGTATAACCCCTTCTTGAAGGACCATTTGGCTGCATTTTTCATTTCCCGTGCACAAAACAAGAAGGCAAGCTGCAGCTTGCTCTTGTTCCACGGGCTCTCCCACATCAAGAATGGTCGAAAGAGAACTTATAACACTGGGGTTATTTACGATTTCATCCCTGCCCGAATTGCTTAAAGCTAAGTTTATAAAGACAGCAATGGTTTTTTCCGTCCATCCGTGGTCCCCGGCATCTATGAGGAGTGTCTGAAGGCCTTTTACTATGCCGGCGGAGATGAGGTGGCAAGTGTTTGAGGAGTTGCAGGAAAGATTGTATAGGGTGTGGAGGGAGTCGAGTTTGCACGGGGGCCCGGTTTCTCCTTCGAGGACTTGGACTAAGAAATGAGTGGCTTTGCTTGAGCCAATTATGGGCTTCGCTTCTTCTAAGCAGGAGAGGTTCAAATAAAGAGCTGTTATTGATTCGTGGGAGTTGGAATTTCCAATCATTTCTTCCAGTAATGAAAGTACGCCTGCTCCTAGCATCAGTTCTTTGTTTCTGAAAACAAAGATTAATGAAAAACTCAGTCATATTTTCTTCATGGTGGAAAACAAAAAGAACAACCTCTAAAAGGAAAACTCAAAATGAATGTAAACAATCAAATTATACCAGCACAGTTTCTTGTTTTTTTTTTCTGATCCCCAAACATTTCATATTTCAATTGGTTGTCATATTTTCCGAAACCCTATTGCCATCTAACTTCAGTCATGGACATGCAGGTGTGGTATAAATCGGGCGGATCTACTAAGGAGGGGGAGGGATTACTTGACCCCCTGACTTTTTAAATTCTTTCACTTTGGCTCTTAAAAAAAAAAAAAACTATTTTCTCCCCTTCAATTTTTTAGCTAACCCCCCCCCCCTCATATATTGTAATATGACCTTCAAAATTTGACCCCCTCGCCGATATCTCTGGATTCGCCACTGGTATAAGACCAACTTTTAATAAACTCTACTCCCCGCGTCCCAAAAAGATAGTCCTTATATCCTTTTGGTTTGTCACATCCCCACTAGTCTCGTTTCTGTAGCAGTTACAGCAATTTCAAGAAGGTACAACCAAGTAAATCTATATTCTTAAATCTATAGTATATTTTATTTTATTTTTCTTAATTCTTTTTTTTTTTTTGGGAGGGGGGTGTGCATGGACTAGTAATGACTGATGCAACAAATGTTGAAAATTTTACGTTCAAAGTGGCTCCACCATATTTCGTTAGCCATTCCATTATACACAACCCTGCACGACCCACACACAAGAAAGCAAGCACACACGCACAACACACGCACAAGAGTGTGTGCTGATCAAATAGGACAATTATCCACAAATTAATGATGCATACGAGTCTATACCTGTTATTATTTACTGCGAGGTTGAAGAGAGCCATTGCTCCAGTTTCCTGAGCGACCTCATTCCTCTCACGTACAGCCGACTCCAAAAACTGAAGCAGCGCTTCAACAAAACCATTTGCTCCCATATAAATCCGAGCTTCTTCATCATCCTTTAACAAATGTCTTACTTGTTCAACAACTTTGCATTTTTTCCTCAAAATTACCTCTGAGTCCAAGACGGACAAAAAATCTTGATACCTTTCAAACACATTAACTTCAACCTCATCAACCTGTCCCGAAACTTCTTCCCCTTCATCTCCTTCCGCCTCCTCAATAATCCCACTTTCCTCCACTGGGACCACTTTTACACCCTTGAACTTGTAGGGCCCAGTACTGTCCGTCGATTTCGAATTTGCTGACTCGCTCTCTGATAATACTAGCCTCCAATAGTTGAGATCAAGGGAATCGGGGGGCCCATCTGGAACTGGGACCCCGTTATGTTCACACCAACTAGCGACCAAACCTTTCACACAGTAATTAGGAGTCAACCCGAGATGAGATAGTTGCTGTTGACTTTTTGGACAGGTGTTGTGCCCGTCGTTAAACCATTTCTCGATGCAAATCCGCTCGTACGTTTGACCTGAAGCAATGATGACCGGATCGTACATGAGCTGCAACGATATTGGACACCTTAACTCTTCGGGCGGCACAGGCATCTGCCCAGATCTTCTGAAGTTTGGTTTGAAATTGAAAGAACTCAGTTTCGTGAACTGCCTCTCAAAGGCATGGCCATAGCCCCCGGGCCCACCACAAGCATCAAAAGATCCATTAACGGTAGGCGAACAAGGCGTGGACCCCTGTGAATCATTGTCATCCGAGAAATCACTTCTAAATAATTTCGAGTATTTTCTCATTAAATGTAAGAGATATGCCACGATGGACTCTTTTCTCTTGTCTTCCTCAACTCTAGCTTTTTCAACTAGTTTTTTCAAATCCCGTCTCTCTCTTAGAGCCGACCTAGAGGAGGTAATACCAAGTTTAGAAGCAGCTTGGTGGAAGGTTTCTAGTTCACTTGTGTCGCTACTGTTGTTGAAATTTTTCCCTTGTTGGAGTAGTCCAATTATATCATCGCCCACTTGCTTCTCCAATGGATCAAGTGAGAACTCAATTCCCTCGAGTTCATGGAAAATATCAGCAATCTGAAAAGTGGATGGTTTATATTAGCAACACTTAAATGTAGTACTCCCTCCGTCCCCAAATGAATACCCATTTTTTTTCAAATATTTTTTGTCCCAAAATGAAGGTCATTTTTTTTTTGTAAAAAACTTTGTTCTTAAATGATTTTTCACCAAAAAAAAACAGTAATCATTTTATACTTGTAAAACTAAATGTTTAGAAAGCAGTTAACAAGAATATTTTTACACTTTTGCCATTAAATCGTATAAAAGCAAACATCTGCAAAATGTCCCTTAAATGAAATTTAGATATTCATATAGGAGGGGGAGTACTATATATTTGAAGTCAAAATGTCAATGCTCAAAGAGAACTAGAATGGGTTACTGATGTTTCATTCACAAGACAGACTCGACCACGGAGTTATCAATATTACCTGAGAACCAATAGATTGCGGAACTATGTCTACAACCCGCCGAAGACTGTCTTGGAGAGCTGATCTTGCCTTCTCAAATTTTATAACTATGGAGTCCCCAGTTATAGCCTGCAAAATACATTTCAACTCAGTTCGTAAGATAAGTTTATTGACTAAATATCCAATTTAAGGTGAAAGGGAAAGACAGCAATGAACTGATCGGTAGGAAACTCTTGAAAACATTTTTCCCATGTGCCATTATCCAAAAACATTTTTCCTATGTGCCATTATCCAAAAATTCATTAGAATACACGCGTGCCAAAGGACGTTATCAAATAAATTGATGATTAAAAATGCAGGCATTGTTGGGTAAGTGAATTTTAGTTAGAAAGGACAAAGAAAACCAAATTTGGAATCAACCTCACCAGTTTGCGAAAAAAATATATGTTAAAATGACCAAGTTTGTTCAATGACCCAAGTCAGCAATCCCTCCATCCCAAAAAGATAGTTCTATTTGACAAGTAAACCTTCTTACAAATGTAGGTTTACTTGCTTGTACTTTCTTGAAATGACATTAATTTTAGTTTCTTTTTGGAAATGAACTACTACATCCCTCCAAAAATGAATGTAAACTTTTGATCTTGATCAAGAACAAAAATGGACAATCATTTTAAGATGTACGTAGTTTTTTTCGGTAACTAAATAAAAAAGTAAAAAGGGACTACTATTTTTGGGATGGAGGGGAGTCCATGGGAGGAGGAAAACCTACCTTATTTCATAAACAGAACACATATGGAAAAGTGAGCCCGTGCTTGAGTGTGTGTGTGAATATTTCATGGAAAATGCGTACCAAGTAAAGTTTACTACACTCGGCGCAATGCTGAAGAAGATTCTTCGTTTTCTCTAGAGCAATGTGCAAAGAACATAATGCTTGAATCCCTGATGTGCTCCTAGGTCGAGCTCCTTCAAGGTCCGGGAATATCCCCAATACTTTAGCATATTCCGTTGATAGCCTCTTGCACATCCCTCCATGTAGCTGCATTACCAACAACATATTGTAACTTTGTAAGCCACAAGGAATATGGAAAAAATACAGCTAAAAGAGAAAATTAAAAAAGATATCTCATTATATGAAATAGAATGAAAATATATACTCGTATACCTTTGGCTCGCCGATTGCAAACAAACACTCTTCAACCTCGGAAATCTCCATGACTTTCATTCGATTTGGTAAATATTTACACAGCTTTAAATATGCTGCAAACAAGAATATCATTCAACAAAGTCAGCTAGTGGAAATGTTATTTACCACGTCATAATAATTAACAAGCCAAAGTAACTGTAGATTGGAATGAGCAATGGCTGACTGCTTCATATAATTAGTGATCTTAAAAAGCGAAAATAAAAAGAAATCTCATTATAAGTGTATGCATATAATCTCAAATTCAACAAAGATACGTGAAATTACCTATCTACTTATTATAGAAGGAAATATGAACAATGCCCAACTGCTTAACGTAATCTGTGATCCATTAACACAATTTGTGAAACATTACAAGACTCAATTTGTGAAACATTACAAGACTCACAGAAAAATCAACAGAAACATAAGACATTAAATTGGGCAATATTAACGACAGCTGAATCCAAATTCAAGAAAGACAAAAGAAAAGCAAACAAACAGAACATAATAAAACAAAAATGGCTTCATCTATTCAGCAGAGATCTCCAAATACCTAAAATTGAAAATGGGCATTACCATTTCATCAAAACAAAAAAAAAAAATTATTTGCAGGAAAATCTAGAAATGGTAAATTGCTGACTTAATTTAATTCGCTATAGAAAAACGCCCAAATCAATGAATTTCTCAAATACAGAAACAATAAAATAATCTTCAGCTCAACAGAAAGCTAAAAACGAAAAAGAAAATCTAGGGCATACCGGAAATAACAGGATGATCCAAGGAGGCTTCATGAAACAAGCATTCAAAGAAAAATCAACAAAAGAGTGATTAGGGTTTCGATTAAAAGGCATCCATTACATCCCCAAAGTTCCGATAATGTCGCGTTTCCAGAGAGAGAGAGGTGGGGGGCAAGAATTAATCGCGAATCTAGAGAGAGAGAGAGAGATAGAGAGGGAGAAAGAGAAACTGGGAATCAATTTTAACAGGGGTTGGGAAAGAGGGGACCTAAATACTGTTAAGGGAATATCTGAAATTAATATCAAAATGAGATTTTTAGTGTACTTCACATTTTCTTTCTCCTTGTCGCTTGCGTTTTTTTTCTAAATTTAGAAAAAGCGTGTTTTATACTGGCACTTAATAATATTAACACTGACACTTTTTATGCTGACATTTTGTTACATATGTATTGGCAGTCTGGCACTTTTATAGTACATTGACACTTAATATACAGCACTGACACTTTTTTACACTGGCACTTTGTTACACTAACACTGGCACTTTGTTACATTAACACTGACATTTTTTACACTGGCACTTAATATACATGCACTGACACTTTTTTATACTGGCACTTTGTTACACTAACACTGGCACTGGCGCTGGCGCTTTTTACACTGGTACTTTGTTACACATGCACTGGCACTTTGTTTACACTGACACTTTGTTAAACTGACTGACACTTTTTTACACTGACACTTTGTTACACATGCACTGGCACTTTGTCACACTGGCACTTTGTTAAACTGACACTGGCACTAATGGGAAAAACAAAACACGTTTTTTCTAAGTGCCAAGAGTTTTTCCTGAGATTTTGGCCTTTTTTATAATTTTTTTATTCAAATTAATTGTTACTTTTATTTAAAAGTGTTCAAATTTCTATTTACTCTATATTGAATTTTATTACTCCCTCTCCCTCTGTCCCACTTCAAGAGTCCTGCTTTCCCTTTTGATCCGTTTCAGATTAAGAGTCAAATTTCATAAATGACAAAATTTGAACAGTGTTTCGGATATTTATACCCTTATAGTATAAATATATTTACAAAAAACATTTATTATGCCCTTAAAATGTTAACATACTAGTACATGCTCGTGTCCAAGGCCACGTGATTTTTTTTAATTTTTTTTTTAAATTAAAAAAAAGATTAAGGACAAAATGGGAAAGGGACAAATGTATGAGGGCAAAATGGAAATTTTGTCGCTTGAAACTGTTCATACAACTATAGCAAACCCCTCCCTCATTTATACTATAGATTTACAAAAAAAAAAAAAAAATCAAAAAGTGGTTTTATCATAAATGATTTAACTTTTAAATTCTCTCTCTTCTAATTTTCTACCCACTTGCAATTTTTTATTCATTTTTTTAAAAAAAATCTTAAGAAGCGTGAAATAATAGCTAGGACCCTTGAAGTGAGACGGGGGAGTACAATTTAATTAATTATTTTATTGAGTGAAAAATATATGTGAAAGAAAAAATTAATGAAAGTAAATTTTGTACTTTCATCGTTAAACGATAAAAGTTTTCAAACTAGTGAATTGGTAGTAAATTCAAGTCTTATTCTTGAAATCACGAGGTTTCGAGCTCTCTCCTCGTTTTCTGACTCGTAACATCATAAAATAAAATTGTAAAAAACTTGTGAAATGTACATCAACAACGACTATTTTGGATAGATGAGTAATAAAATTATTATTTTTGAAAGATATGGGTAATAATTAAATAACGATATTTAATTTTCTTTAAACATCAGTAAAAAATTAGTTAGTTAGTTTTTTTTTTTTACTCAACAGCAACGGTAAAAAGTTAGTTAAAATTAAGAAAATTTTCCCACTTTTGTCTTCCCGGTTCACCGGCCGACAGTTGTCGACCTCCCTCGTTTGTGTTTGTCGGCTGACAGATATGTCATTAAATGTGACGTTCAAATGACGAATTTGACCTCCGCTTAATACGGTAAATTTTGGAGGTATTGAGAGAATTTTTATTTTATTTATTAATAATAACACGGGCATAAAATATAGTAACAAAATTTTATTCACAAAAATTTAGGTATAATAATTTTATTAATATTTTTAATTACAGTATAGCGAGTTTATTATCGATACAATTAATAAAATATCAACAACTCATTTATTAAATAAGATTTTGTGACTTTATGTTTCAGTTCTTTATTTAAAAATGGCAATTTTGTAGGCGTTAAGTAAAGGACAATTATACGATGAAAACGAGGTTTGAGATTTTCAATTCTTTCTCTTGGAATTTTATAAGTTTTCAAAGCTTATCTCTATCATGTTCAAAGGCTTCTTTTTATATACTCCCTCTGTTCCACCGATCTTAAGAAAATTTTTCATTTTGGACGTCCCGTCAATCTTAAGAATTTCAAAAATGGAAAGTTTTTATTATTTTTATACTTTTTCTACCCCACTCATTCTCTCTCCTACTTTACTTTTACACTCACAACATTCTCTCTCCGAACTATTCATCCCACTCATTCTTTCTCCTATTTAATTTTTCACACTCACAACACTTCTTCCACTCATTCTCTCTCCTAATACTATAATAATATTCCTTAATCCCCGTGCCATTTCAATTTTTCCTAAGCTCGGTGGGACGGAGGGAGTATATATATACTCCCTCCATCCCACTTCACTTTCACTGTGGATCTACTTTTTGAACACGAAAATTAAAGAAAAGTAGGAGAGAGAAATAGATGGAAGAGGTGTTTGTGAGTATGAAAAATTAAATAGGAGAGAAAATGAGTGGGAGGAATAGTTAGGAGAGAAAATGTTGTGAGTGTAAAAGTAAAATAGGAGAGAGAATGAGTGGGTGGAATAGTAAAGATTCTTTGCCATTTTGAACAGTTCACACTAATGTGGGACGTCCCAAAAAGGAAATAAGTTCATACTGGAGTGAGACGGAGGGAGTATCAATAGTATAAATCACACCTCCACTATCTAGAGTACTATGAACAGTTCCATCTACCAAATTTTCCATTTTGCCCTCACTAAGTTGTCCCTTTTCCATTTCGCCCTTTAAAAAAAAAAAAACGTGTCCTCGGACACGGGCTTTTAGTAGTATATCATAATTTATGAAAATAAGTGTATTTCGAGACCGATAAAGTAGTCTATACTCCCTCCGTCCCGCTAGAAATTGCACACTTACTGTTTGCACGTGGATTAAGGGAAAAAAATAATGTATAAAATGTTGTGAGTGTAAAAGTAAAATAGGAGAGAGAATGAGTGGAGGGAATAGTAAATTATAATGGTGTTGTGAGTATTAAAATAATGTAGGAGAGAAAATGAGAGGAGGAAATAGTAAAGATTCTTTGCCATTTTAGGAGGTGTACAATTTATAATGAGACGCCCAATGAAAAAAGTGTGCAATTTGTAGCGGGACGAAGGGAGTATATCCTATATATATAAAAAAAGTTAAAACATGTAAAACACTTCAATAAATCTATTTTCCGTCCAAAACATGGATAATTTTAGAATATTGATTTTACTTCAAATCAACTAATCAATGAAACAGTTAATTGTCTTTAAATTAATCTAATTTCTCTATTTTATTCCCTATTAATTAAATGTAAATGAAATATTCTCTTAATTTTAAAGGATAACTAGTTCATAGCCCGTCGAAATTCGACGGGAATAATAAAGCTAATCAATTAAGAAAAACTGACGCAAATCATTTTCAGAGAGAGAGAGAGAGAGTCTTAAAACTATAGTACAGAATTAAAGTTTGGACCTCTTCAACAACCAACTGAAAACATCTATTAAAATAATCAAGTAATTTTATGAGGGTCTCATTCATTCAATTCTTTAAAATCAAACCATCTATTAAGAAAGTTTGGGAATGGAATGATAAATGTCATCTATATCTTATTACAACCAACTGCAGCGGTGTCTGTGGGTACGTCATCATTGACGCCACCGCTGCCATCTAAATCATTATCAGACCCTTGAATTTATATTGCTGAAGGGTGTGAGTTCTCAGGCATAACCTCTGCTTCATTCTCATTGAAATGCTCCTCAGCCATTTTCTGGAAAAGCAAACCAACTTAAGTGTGTGCAAAAGTATACACTATATCACAACAACCACACAACCACAAATATATACAATTCGCAAGCTTGTACACTTGCATACACCAAAAAAAATATCCTTTTAACGGCCTACAATACACAAACAAACAAAAAAGAATTTTGATATTTGGAAAAAGCATAACATAATTATTACCGGAACGGGTGTTCAAGTGAAGTAGCACATATTATTCAGTAAAAGCAATATCAGGCAGTGACAATAATCTTGCAAGACAATTGACAAGCAATGACAGTTAACATAATACTTACATCTTTACCTCTCCCAAATCCTTTGAACCGAATGAGAAGAAAAGAAGAGATATCTATTGGTGAATAAAGGTAGCAAAAGAGCTGATCACAGCTTTGTCGACATTCTGTTCAGCTTCCTGAGGCTGCCAATGGGGACAATTGTTCGACTCGTTGGGGAGAATACTGATTTAAAGATCGGAAACCTCAACACTTTATATGAAGGTCTTGAAAATCTATCCCCAGACAAATGTTTTTGGACAGAAGACTGCAAACCAATGCTGCGTAATCCAAGAAGCTCATCCGAAAGCTACTGCAGTCAACTTGAACTCAATGTAAAGAAACCATACCCACCAAATACTTCATGCGTAGGAACTGGACATATTGTTGCGCCAAGAGAGAAGACATTGCAGTTTTCAGCACATGCAACTCTGCAAATTGCAGCAGTAGTGTGAAGTTGAATTTGGAGGTCTCATGCAAGTGGTCTCATGCCAAATCAAGTGGTATCATGCCAAATCATATTACTTGTAACATATTACTGATGGTTACTGATGGTCTCTACAAAGCCCATCTAAGAATATGTTATTAAGAAACAATTTCATTCACAATTTTACATCCACTTTTCTTTATCTCCCTCGCTTGTCCTTCTCCATTTGTTCAGCAAAGCTAGCTTCAGTCTCCCCGAGAGCCGCTACTAATTGCATAAGTTTTCTTCCAACTATATTTCTGTAAAAAAAAATAAACAGTCATAACCGTATCATCTACACAACGTGGTGGCATTTTCTGGCATATCAAATCAGTTATGTCGTTCTCATTATCACTTAAAAAAAAATAAAAAAAATCCCCAAAAGTTAGTGTCAGTGTACAAAGTATTGCCTAGAATAATCAAGTTACTCAAGTCGCAGTTGGAAACCTTGGTTTCTAGGTTTCGCCATGTAGAAATTGCAACCTTAACCGTGACTTTCTAAACACCCCAATTGATGAAGCCTAGAAACAGCAGTTTCCAACCGTGACTTTTTGGTTATTTTGGGCATTACTTTCTCTCCACAGTGACATTTTGAGATAGAGTTCAATTTATATATTGTATATGCTAATATATGGAGAGAGATGGGTCGGTGGACTCTACTAATGGTGACAAATTCAGTCACCGTGGGGCACAGTTATATGGCAATTTTGGCCATCTCCTTATCACACTAAATATACTCCACCCAAAAGAAGTGATCACTTACTTCAGATCAACGGGAGTAATAAAAGATAGACTAGACATGATATCAACAAAACTAAACTCACAACTCGTACAGGATAACCTTTTCGACAATTGACCCGTAAGGCCTCATTAGATTTCTCAAACTTCTGATCAAATGATTGTGTCTTGTTTGTCCTTTTATTTCCACTGAGGTCTCTTCCACCACTGTCAACCAGCAACATAGTTAGAGGTTGAGAACATAAATCAAACACAAAAATATAAGATGACAACAAACTGGAAGTTCAATACCCATGAGGAGAAGGGTTAAACTGAGAACGCATAATTCAAAATCCACCCAAATTAACACATCACACAGCTGAAGCCTTTTCATAAATTTACAGATTAACATGGAGAGAAATTACACAATATCTTAAAGTTAGAGATGTTAAAGATATCAGTCAATAATCTAACTGGCACAGGTACACAATAAAAAAATCACTAACCCCAAACCATTAGTCTGTAATTTCTTCAATTACCTTTTTTCTTAATTTGCATGCCGAACCAAAATGGTGAAGCTCTTATTGGAACGGAGGGGGTATCTATATAATATATGCTAATATTATTCAAAGAACTTACTAAAATTTATATGTAAATGATAAATAATTCCTGAATGTAAATTAGAAAACTACTAATAAATCATTAATTAGTTAATTTCAAGGGGGTGAGTAGGAGGGGAGAGAGGTTAATGGGATAGAGACAGAAAGAGGCCATCCATTCTCAATAATCAGTAAGCCTAAGGAAATAATGTGATGTCAGTAGATAAGAAAATTGTTAAGTGATAATATATAAGATGACTTACCTGCTTTCCAATGTTGAATGGGACGTATTTGTATTGGATCATGTGCATAATTTGGCGCTTCATGATTAGGGAAAATAGAACAAAGCAGTAACATAGTAATATTGGACAAAACAGAGGCACATCAAATATGGAGAAGAAGGTCATCAGAAATGCTACACAGAAGCCTTTGTTATGGCATACCTGAAACCACCACAAAACACCATGAGAAGTGAAAGCAACAAAAAACAAAAACCAACTATAAGCTGAAATGAGTAGCATATGAAAAATTTTGGTCAGTAGTGTTATATACAGAGACATCTACAAGTTAGCACATCCAGATTATTCCAACTTGCATAGGATTCCCAAGTCAATAACAACAACAACAACAGAGCCTTAGTCCTAAAATAAATTGACATTCAAAAACTATAATACTCTATCCGTCCCTAAATGAATCAATGCAACGGTGAAAGTTCATAAATTTTGGATTACCTCATAATTTGTGAAAAACTTCTTTATAGACCACATTAGTAGTAACCTCGCTCGTTTTACCATCATTTTCACAAATCAAAACTTTGAGCCCATTTTTGCTTGTAACTCTCGAGATTGCCACATACAACTGCCCGTGACTGAATACAGGTCGAGGAAGGTAAAGCCCAACATGAGAAAGTGATTGTCCCTGACTCTTATTTATAGTCATAGCGAAGCAAACATTTAATGGGAACTGCCTATGTTGGAATTTAACAGGGAATTTTGTCATATCTGACGGGCTCAACATCATTCTGGGCACAAACACCTTCATTCCTTTATTCTTTCCTGAAAGCATTCTTGCTTCAACTATATATTTTCCTAGATTTGTAACGATCATTCTCGTTCCGTTGCATAATTTTGAAGCTTGATCAATGTTTCTGAGTAGCATCACTATTAAATCGTATTAAGAAATTCAACAAAAAATACATCCTCGTGGCCAGTAATATCTCCGTCCTCCTTGTTGATGCTATCAGAACTCATATACAACACTTCATCACCCGGCAACATCGACATCACATAATCATTGATAGTATCTACTATCTCATTAGTTGGTGTCAAAATTGCTCTATCCTGAAAAAATCCATCATTGCGCATATTGTGTAATATGTCAGGACACGTGTTTTCAACGATGGTTGCAATAGGATCAGTTGTATCTCTTATCAAAATATCATCGGGTAACTTAATGTCAACTTCTCCATCATTTTCTTCACCGACATCCCCATCTCCTACCCGTAATATCCATTCAGCAAAATTTTTGATATCTAGAACATCAGAAGAAGAAGAGGAACGTACCTACATTTAGGCAATAAATGAGATGAAACATTTAGTTTCTGCAACATGGAAATGTAATATGTAAAGAGTTTTAAATTAGATCATTTACCTGCAATCTCATATTTTTTGTCAATTTTAGGACCTCACACGAATTCCAAAGTTTAGATGAACTGATGGCAGCATGTACAATATCATGTCGGCTTCCTTTAGGCACAACAGGCAATATTTGCCTAAAATCTCCTCCAAAAACAACTAATCCACCAAATGGCTTATCAGAGCAATGACCATCATGAGTACGCATAATGTCCCTCAAGCTCCGGTCAAGCGCCTCAAAGTAGTGCTTGTGGGCCATCGGAGCCTCATCCCAAATTATCAGCTTCGTTTTCTTTAGGAGACCACAGAAATCAGAACCTGGCTTAATCTTGCTGCAAGTTGAGCTTTCATCGACTTGTATGGGTATGCCAAATCTGGAGTGAGCACTCCTACCCCTCAGAAGTAGCAACGAAGCTATACCGCTAGAAGCCACTGGAAGAACTATATCCCTCCTACTTCGCAAGGCAGAGCACAATATCTTCTATATGAAAGTCTTTCCCGTGCCACCATACCCATACATAAAGAAAACTCCACCATCTCCTCTATCAATAGTCGTCATGATCTTTTCATAAACCATCCTTTGTTCTTCAGACAAACATTTATGTAATCTAGAGTGCTCAGCCTTCATCTCCTCAACATCATACGACATTTCATCCAATATAAGCATATTCTCCGCATCAGAAATTACAGAATTGCTTGGTTGAGGCATATCTTTAAAATTTTATAGACCGCTGCAATTCGCTGCCAATAACTTATCAATCTCAGCCAATGCACAATTTTTAACTTGCTCTTCACTGAGTGTCAAACCTATGTATAATAAAATAGATTGACATTAAAACGAAAAATGATAAAAAATGATTAACTAAATACTCCCTCCGTCCCAGCAGAAGTGAAAATTTGAGAAAACTTGATCAAACTTTAACCACTAATGTAAATACAATATAATCCCTCAGTAACAAAATAGAAAGTAGGATTCTTACTTTGGGATGTTTTTTCAGGCATAATTTGTTATTGATCTATTAACTGTTAGTTAAAGTTTGATCAATTTTATCAAAAGTGTGCCTTCTTCTAGGACGGAGGGAGTATAGTTGAAAAACTAATCAATAGAATAAAAGATTGACCAAGATTTTTAGTCAAAGTATGTAACGACCCTAACCCTAGGCACAATTTTAGTATAATATTATATGCTTTTAATATCATTATTAATATTATGTGTTCATTTTTATATACTTGATTCCTTATATTAGGATAAAATGATAGGGAAATAAAATAATGCTCTAGGAAAATATAAAAATAGGAAATAGATAAAGAGTAAGAGGAGGTTAAATTGGGTAAAATAAATAATGGGAAATAAGAAGGGGCTTTCATTTTTTTTATGGTTGAAAGCCTTGGCAAATAATTAGGGAGGGGAACAAAATCCCCTAAAACCCTCCCCTCTTCTCTCCTAAGATAATTACCCCCCATACCTCCCATACTATTCTCCTCCCTCTTCCCATACTTCCCTTCACTCTTCCCACACTCCATCTACCTCCTCCATCATTCTCTTACACTTCTTCTTTAGCCAAGACATTTCCATGGAAGCTCCATGTGAAAGCCTCAACTTCCAAGATCTCTAGCAAGGCCATTTATCATCCATTTTCAAATCCAAGAGTACTTTTGAGGTTGGGACAACTAGAGGAATCAATCAAGCTAAGAAAATCATCTTTTCATCCAAAAATCCTAAGGTGAGTTATTATGACTTCCCTTCTTTAAATGTTCATAAACTATAAATGTTGTTATTATTGTTAAATAATGGTTTGATGCTTTGGAAACCTTCTTAGAATGGAGGAATTGGTTAAAGTTATGGAATGATGTTGTTGTTCATAAAAGATGATTAAGAAGTGGATGAAATGGGTTAAGTTAAATGAAGATAATTGAACTAGGATTGTGGTAGGAATTGTATAGGAAATCTAGTGGTGTAGGATTGAGGTTTATGTTGTTTGGGTTTGATTGATTTAGAAGAAAGTAGTAATTATTTGGGAGTCTTTCATGAGCATCAAAAATGGGAAAGAATTATAAAGGGGAAAAGAAACTAGGTGAACAAGGGGTTTAGAAATTGAGTCTTGCTGGAAAGTGACTTGGGCGGTCGCCCATGGGGGGCTTGAGCGGCCGCCCATGTGTTCAGAATTTGTAGTGCCTTGGAAACCTTCTTGGGCGGTCGCCCAAGTTGCCTTGAGCGGTCGCCCATCCTTGCAGAACATGTGTACCTTTTTGTAAACTCTTGGGCGGTCGCCCAAGTGACATGGGCGGTCGCCCATGTCACCAGATTCCCTCAATTAATTTTCTTGCTAATTTTTACCAACAACCTCGTGACATGATTCCCAACCTCTATCAATTAGTAGAGCCTAATCCAAACCGGATATTAATTAATTCCTTTTAACTTAGATTAAAGTAGTTCAACTTGGAAAATAGATCTTGAACCTTTATTAAGTTATTCGAGGTTGTACAATGACTATGTAGGAATGGTTTATAATACATAGTGGCCTTCCCTGCCCATATACTTGGTGATTGGTTTGGATAGTGTAGAAGCTATATGTTACACTATTGTGCTAAATTGGGAATGTGTATTTATCACATTGTTTCATTATTATTCAAATGTGGATTTATGTGCTATGCGTTAACTTGTTATCCCAAGCGTGGATATATTTATTATATGGTTGCATGGTTATCCCAAGTGTGGATATGATTATCATATGGTTGTATTGTTATCCCATTTGTGGAATTATAGATTATACTGTTACTCTACTTGAATACATATTCATTGATGGTGCTATACTTAGTGTATTACATAAATGCTACACTATGATATTGGTTGAGCATGAGTATATTTTACCATGTGGCTACATTGCTTATCCCTTTTGTGGATTATAATTCAAGTATCTATTATGTGCTTGAATGTGTTTATATTCTATGTGATTGGGGGGTATAATGGAATTCAATCAATTATTGATTTGTTCTCTAAGTGATTGAAGGTCCATCATACCTGTGACCTCTCCCCCTCTGCGGCCACAGACTGGGGTTATAGCATCTGTATTAAGCCGAAAGCCTTACAGAGTTGCTACTATCTTATTTGGTTCCCTGAAAAACGGGTTTTATAAGATGTGAATATGCCTAAGCAGTTCACAGGAGATGAGTTATAATCATAATTGTCTCGGTTATATGATATTGGTTCTGGTGGATATGCATTCACAGAAATAGTGGAGTATTATGCCCACAGTGATACGACTTATGATTCAGACGGGAAAGGTAAACAAAGGTAACGGAAGGTGTTTACTGTTTTACCAATATGTGAGATGTACCTTGTTATGTGTTGCATCTTACCTGGCATATTGTTGCATTCATAATAGCTTGCTGAGATTTATTCTCACCCCTCTCCCTTTAATGTTTTTAGATCCTGAGACACGCGGACCGGCCAAGTGAGGACGGAAAGGAGTTTGGACGTGGTATTTTGGGATTTGTCGGGGTATGTATAGGTTGGCATAGAAGATGTATTTTGTATAATTCCTTTATGGAGTTTGTGTGTATAAAACTTGGTTTCTACGTTATAACCAAAGTCTTTTGTAATTAAAACAGGTTATTACTTTTAAAGTTATTCAACACTTCCTTTCATGTAGAGAGGAATGAAGTTATTTTGAAATGGTTATGTTCAGTATGTTTAAGTTGTAAGTTAAATCAAAGTTTTAAAAAGTTTAGGTTGTTTGAGTACTTTTGGGGACGCTCTAGCTCGGGACACGGGTTAGGTTCCGGGTTGGGGTCCTCACAAAGTATGATTTAACATAATAAAGTATTTACCAGTATTGTTAAAATTCTTTTGATGCTTGTAGTTGGCATCGTCTGACAAAACTTGCCAAGTTTGATTCCAGACATCTTGTGGCCTCGACATACTATTAGATAATAGTAGCATCGCGAAAAGTCTTCTTAGATAATCCGGTGACCCCCATTGACTTGCTTCTTTTATTCCATCAACATACTCCTTATCATCGTCTAACAATCCTAGTGCATAACACGCTTTTTTGTAATCACCGTGCACTATATTATTTACAGTTCTCAAATCATCGTAACACGTAGCACCAGCAATGTGATTTAACATCAGCCTCAAATAGTAGATATCGCCTGAATTGATGGGGACACGATAAATTCGTTCAATTGATGTGCCTCTCCTTCTAGGACGCCATTCTCGCTTTGACTTATCCCAAACAAAATGCTGCGGAAATTCGTAATACTTGTACTATCGCTTTGGATTCTCACGATTGATTTTCATCCACTGTAAAAATTGTGATTGGCCAACAGTAGGCTTACCCACAACATCCGTAAGATAATCGCCATCTCTGAAATGAATGGTTTGGACTCCCTCTAAATGGAAAGATAAGCGCTCTACAGCGGGTGTCCTGTAATGGATATCAAATGCAAATATTCGCCACATCGCTTCACATGCAGAGACATATCGACAATCGATATACCTTTTAATTTCATCATTCACTTCAAAACCTACCCCTATTCTGCCACTTCCCTTGTTGATATACTTGAATAAGTACTTTATTGATTTGCTTTGATTACAGTATTCCACGTTGATGTGAGCCCGGTACTTCAACAACAGCTGTGAATTATAAGGCACAATATACCTATTATCAAGGAAAACTCCGTTTTTGTCTACATTTGCCCCAGTGTCTCTCCTCCGGTCAACATAATATCCATTCTCATCAACGGAAGTGCCTTCATTAAAGCTTTTGGGGAAGTTCTTCGTGCATCTTTTGTTATCCATGCAAGGAGATTTTAGGTTAGCAACACCACAAGGACCATACACCATATATTCTTTCACGGCTTCGTACAATTCCGGATCAGTTTCTTTATCGGGGATCTCAGCACTTATACACTTGTCGACATCCTCAGCGATTAGTGCTTGGTCTTTACTTTTGAGAAAAAGAAGAATATGAGCATGGGGAAGACCTCATTTTTGAAACTCCACCGTGTAAACAACTGTATAAAATAAAAAATGTGCATAATTAAAATTATTGTACCAAAAAATTAAAATATGTGGTTTAGTTATTATATATAACATCCGTACTACTATAATTTGTAATTTTGATCAAGTTAACCAAAATTATAAAAAAATGTAGGACAGATGTATAAAACAATTATATTAACAAACGATATTCAACTACAACACAGATATATTGTGAAAGGATTACTTACGCGCATTAGGGTCGCCAAAAATTTTCTTTTCCTTCAAATCCTTTACCAATTCATCAAGCTTCATCTTAAAAACCCTACATAGAATATCAGCCTTATCTTCCGGTCTTCGCCCCTCCTTCTGAACAAATCTTGTAATTTATGGCCACTTTGGATTGCAGGTAAACGTGATAAAGAGTGATGGATATCATGTCCATCTGCAAATAGCTAATGCATCTTGGAAATTCTGAGTCATCCACCGCTGTCCATCGGTGTATGTTGACGGCAACACAACTCGTCTACCTGCAGACGATGGATCAGTATCTCCTCTTGAAACTGCATCTTTAAGTTTTCTATAAGATTCGACCCTAAGAGCGGGTTGATTATGACGAATCCACTGAAGCCTCTGTGTGTCCATCATTATATACGCATCAACCATAAACTGCTGCAGTAGTCTTCCATTTCTCATAAGTTGGTGTCCTTCTGCAGACCTCTCCTGTAGTCGGAATGATAAGAACTCTTTCAAAGAAAGATTGGGTCGCTTTGACATTGGAGGCATATTTCTAGGAATATCGGTATAGAACCCATCTTCCCCATAAACAAACAGCAGCGGGTACTGAAGAGGAAGATAACATGGGTTGAACTCGTGTATTTGTTTAAAGTCACCACACCGCTTTTCAACTATAATGCCTCTCACATCATGTGTATCTTGAATATCACCCTCGATAAGAGCTGCCACTTCAGAAGTTGTTGGCAAATTATACGTTCTTCCATCCTTAGATCGCTTTCCTATCAGTCGAAGCTTTACCTCACTCGAACCTCTCAAAGAAATACACTCTGCAGCTGTTCTGTAAATCTTCGCATACGGGTTGTTTTCATCAACCATTTTTCTTAAGTCCACTACAATCGAGTAGTCAAATTCTGAACTCCTCTGTTTACTGTAAATTATATGCGCAAGCAATATATAATTAGTCGATATAATAACACGAAATATATAGACAAAGCACGAATGATAAAGTTCATAAAGAAACATACCTGACAACTTTTATTCTGTTATCAACTTCATTTTCAGTGTCATAATTATAGAGTTGGGAGAATTGTGGCGGAGCTCCTTCATTGGGCAACAATGATCCGATTCGATGAACATTCTGACCTCCCATCTTAAATGCGTAAGGGCCTCTTCCTTGATTTACGGTCTTATCAATCGTCCCACCCATTGATGTAAATGCGTACATCATGTTGTAAGCACGTATGTTATGCATAAAATTTTTTCTTTTTTCGTGCGTTTTATCTAGGAGATCACACAACAACTCGGGCGGATGTTGCAAGAGTGGAAGTTGTACTTGCCAATGCATGCAACATAATGAGAATTTTGGAGTCTAATATTCTATTGGGGATATCAATTGACGCCTAGATTGGTGTTGTTTCAATCAGTTTGGAGTCTAATATTCTGTTGGAATTGTTTAAGCAATATTGAGTAGATATAGAATTCAAGACTATTTAGGCACTGAACCTAAGTGTACAGTTCTCACACCAGTTGAGGATTATTGATAGTTTCTTTCATTGTTTGATTAATATTTTTGTGTGATTATGAGTAGGTAACATGTTATTTGTTTTCAATGGTTAATTTTTGATTGTCGGTATGAATCTGGGCAACTTCTATTTTCTTTTGCTGCCAAAGGCTAAATATGTTGCTTTATACTGTTTGTATTCTGTTCGCTTTTCATCTATACCAAATTAGTAAAAGTTTTGTCCGTGCCAATTTTTTGTATATTATTTCTGTTTTTTGCTTTTGGAAACTTCTTGTTGATGAATCTTATATTTTCTGTTTTCAGGTTCAGTCCATATAATTAATTCCACAACTTTGAGCAGACTAAATCTGTCATCAAATCTGTTATCAGGTTCTTTGCCACCTTCTCTTGGAAATTGTGGCATTGTTGATTTGAGCAAAAACAATCTATCTGGTGACATAATGGCTATTCAGAGTTGGGTCTATACTCTGTAGCAGTTTCAGATTGAAGCCATTAAATCCTTGCTTAGTTGGAGTACGTTATTGCATTACATTTAAACGTAGATTTTGGTGAATAATATATGTGGAAGCACCTACTTAATAATTTGATTGCCAATTGCTATGTAACTTTATTCAATGGGCAAGAATTATACTTTAAATAGGATCATAGCATTGGGGATATCAATTGACGCCTAGATTGGTGTTGTTTTCGAGGTTGTTGCTGATCCAATCTGTGTTGAAGCAGTCAGATTCTCTCAGGTTGTGTTGGATTTTTGAGAATACTAAATCTTGGCTGCACATTGCTGGTTTTTGGCATCAGGTAAAACTCTATTACTTTCTCCGAGACCTGATTAATTGGTTTATGGCAGTGAGGCATCAGTATGTTGGTAGCATTTTGTTGTTTTGGATCAATTGGCTGATTTGTACTTCTTCATCTATGAGTCAGAATATGACTGGTTTTTAGCATCATTTTTTTGGCTTAAGGCAATGTTGGGTTATGTTTTTGGTAGCTTTATTCAATGGGCAGGATTTGAATTGGTTAATTGACTGTATAATTTGATTGCCACTTGCTATGTAGGTTAAGACGACGAATCCTAAGAAGTATTGTGTTCAACTGAATACTGAAGTTGTTTTGCCTCGATCAAAATGCGATGTAATAGGTACCTATGTATATAAATATTTATATTTGGTTACTGAAAATGAAAGTATGAATCTTTAACGTATTTAAGATGTCATTTAAACTTTAAAGTACGACTTCGTGTTTCAACTGGTAATAGAGGGAACTTTTTGTTTCATTTCATAATTATTTTGGTACAGTAACAATGCAGGAACAGAAGGAGGCTCCTCCTGATTTGCAATGCAAGGAAAAGTTTCTCCTTCAGATTGTAATCACAACCGCAAGTGCAACACCAAAGGACATCACTCCAGAAATGGTTAGTGCACTTTGACTTTATATTTTTTGTATTTTTTTAAGGTCAGATTAGTAGAGTATTTGGTTTATCAATAATAATTTTAGGTTAAATCAAGAATTATACTTTACATAGAATAATAGGATTGGGGATATCAATTGACGCCTATAACCACCTAGCATTCAAGGTCATCAATAAGATTCTAGGCATGTCCTTAAAGTGAAAACATGAATAAAGTTAATGGGGTTTAATGTTACCTTTTTTGAGAGTTGGTGGCGGAGGTGTTATTGGGCAGAAGAGATGCAAAATTTTGGTGGTGAAAATGGCTTCTTCCCTGTAAAAAATAGAAGAGACTTGAAGAAAATTATATAGATGAAGATATTCACAGCTAAAAGAGAAATAAATCATCAAATCTCGGGGATAAATCTGAATTTTTGTCAATTATATCACCTTTATAAATTTAAATTCATATATAAATCTGAATCTATGCCGAAAATTTATGAATAAATCAAATAATTTGATTTTTTTTTTTTTTGAATCTATCAACCGACTGTTTGTTTCACTGATCTGTGAAATTAACAAACAATAGATTCAGCCCAAATATTAATCATAAACCATGTTAGGGTGAAGAAAAAACGAATACTTGTTAGAGTGAATAAAAAAAATAGGATTACCTTCACGACGGATTCTCTCACAGTGAACAATGGAACTGATGGCTCTGATTTTCTGGCTCTTGTGAAGGACCTGTCGCGTGTGAGAAGAAAAAACAGATGGAGATATGTAAGTGCGAAAATTGAAGCTTCCATGATGAGTTGAAACGAAAAACTGAATATTAAAGCAAACCTTGCAGAAGCTGATCTTTTATAGTAAGCAAATTTAATTTTCGGATTATAATGAGCTTGAATTTTAAAATTCAAATTTACTCTTTCAAAATATGTTGAATTATCCGAAATATTAGAAATTAGGCTTTTATTTTTTTTTATTTTTATAGTTTGCCAAACTCATTACCATTTAAAAAAAAAGAAAAAAAACTGAATCAGATTTTTTTTGATAAGTAGGTGACATTTTTTTATTCTTCTTCTTTTTTTCTGAAAGATTTGTTTTGAGATATATATATATATATTACATAATCTTTTTGATAAATATTAATGATGAGTTATATATATATATATATATCAGATTATATGATTCTTGCTAGCCTCCAAATTCATGCTAAATATTTGATGTATATATATATATTTTTGATAAATATTTGATGGAAAAGATTATAATTAACTTGAAATCCGCAAGCAGGGTAAAAAAAAAAAATTGATAATTAAATATTATAAAACCAACCGGTTTTGAAATTCATGCTAAATATTTGATGTATATATATCTTTTTGATAAATATTTGCTTAATTTTAGAATTGGTTTGTTGAGATTTTAAATTTTGAAAAATATATTCTTCTTCTTTTTTTCTGAAAGATTTTTTTGAATTTGCTTAATTTCAGGAAGCAAATGTTTCTTTAATTTTGTAATATTGAAGGAAGGTTATCAGGAAGTATTACATAATCTTTCGGAATTTATATATCTACTTTAAATACAAAATTATTTTAAGTATTACATAATCTTTTTTGAACAATCTGGATTCACTTATTTTCTGAAAGAGTATTACATAATCTTTTTCAGAGAATTAAAACTTATTGAATTTGCTTAATTTCAGGAAGTAACTGATTCTTTAATTTTGGATTATTTTAATTCATTCCTAAAATAAACTCATTTTATAACTAAAAATTCAAATTTTGAAATTCAAATTCACTTTTTCAAAATTTATTGAATTATCCGAAATAGTGGCGTAACATTTGCTGCTGTTGATAATTGCAAATCTAGCTAAAAGAGTCATTGTGGCCGTTCTATATTATTTTTGTAGAATAAGTTGTAATTAGAATTCAAATACTTAAATATTAATGTTTTCAAAAGAAGCGACTATATTTCAGAATTGACAAATCTCAAAGCTGTATAGATAGAGATAATTAGGATTTAAATTTAAAAAATTGGTTGCAAGTTGAAAATAATAGGTAGACTAAATTTGAAATATCAAGAGATATATATATACGTTGCCAAAAAAAGATTAGATATAAAAATTGAAATAAGATTTTGCTATATTTTAGGCAAATTTGAAATCAGTGATTATTTAATTTTGGATTAATTTAATTTATTTCTAAAATAAACTCATTTTATAACTAAAAATTCAAATTTTGAAGCCAAAAACTTATAAAAAACGCGTTTTTTTTTAACCTTAACAAAAAACGTGTTTTTCACCCGTCGCGCTCGGACTCTCTCTCTACTCTCTCTCTCTCTAAACGCAAACAGAGTTCCTCACCATTGCCGGCTCCCTCAATCGTCTTCTTCATTGTTTTCTCTAACTGACACCAAAATCGTATCAAATCCAACATAAAAATCCAATTAATCTCACTTAATTTAGGGTTTTTGATTTGGGGATAGTAGTGTATGAAATTGTAATTGGTTCGTTAATTACTTCCTACTTAATTGTTGCTGAAGAATTGTTCTCTGTATTGATACCAAGAATGGTTCATTAATTACCTCCTACTTAAGATTTGTAAGATTTTTGGTTCGTTAATTACTTCCTACTTGTGTTCTTGGATATTCCTCTCTATTCAAAATGTGATTCTCCTTGTTATGGATGAATTATTTACCCTGTTCCTAATCTGTTTAAACTTGTTTCGTGAACCAGTCCATGTGTTTTGAAGTGCCAGTCCATGTGTTTTCAAAATCCCACTCCATGTGTTTTTGAATGCCAGTTAGTTCCAATTTTAATTCCAATTTCAGATGCCAGTCCATGTGTTTTTGAATGCCAGTGCTTGTGTTTTTGAGAGCCAACAAAAATAATTACCAGTGTTTTTGAGTGCCAGTGTATGTGTTTTTGAGTGCCAGTGTTTGTGTTTTCAAATGCCAGTCCATGTGTTTTTGAATGCCAGTGCTTGTGTTTTTGAGAGCCAACAAAAATAATTACCAGTGTTTTTGAGTGCCAGTGTATGTGTTTTTGAGTGCCAGTGTTTGTGTTTTCAAATGCCACCCATGTGTTTTTGAATGCCAGTGTAAAAAGTGCTAGTGCATGTATATTAAGTGACTTTATAAACTAACACTGGCACTTGGTTACACTAACACTGGCACTTTGTTACACTAACACTGACACTTGTTTTACACTAACACCAGCACTTTGATACACTAACACTGGCACTTTATTACACTAACACTGACACTTTTTTACACTGGCACTGGCACTTTGTTACACATGCACTGACACTAAGTTTCTGGACAAAGAGAGCTTTTAACTTCAGCAAATTAAACCCTTTATCCACACCATTGAAGGACATTCTGTTTATCCAACGAAAAAATGAAGAGCTATGGAATCAAATCACACAGATATCTCCAATTAATTATGTACCAATCAATAAAGTATCAATCAATTATGTAACGAAGCAGAATTGACAATAGACATTAATGGCGAAACTAGGGCATGAATTGTAGGTTACAAAATACTCAAACTGAGTGAACGCCGGAGAACGATCGGAGCTTGGGATGGCCAGAGAAGATGATCGGAGCTTGGGATGGCACGAAATTGTAATATTAACACCGGCATTTATCATGGTTGCCAGTAATTACAAAAATGCCACCGTTTATTTTGAAAACACGTTTTTTCTTATCTTAAGAAAAAACTAGTTTTTTATAAAACCAACTCAATTTTGAATATCAAATTCACTTTTTCAAAATTTATGAAATTATCCGAAATAGTAGGAATTAGGCCTTTTTTTTTTAACTTTCGGTGAAAGGAGGAAATAATGGATGACCAATTGAGAAATGCCACGTGGCTTTCCATGTCATAATGCCACGTGGCGCAGTGTGAAGGCTTGAAATTCTTTTGCTTTCATATATTATATAGATTATAAATAAAATAATGATAAAAATATATTTAAAAACACATTTTGGAAAAAGAAAAAAAAGGTAGTATTTGAAATTTGAAATATTTGGCGAGATGTACATGATGATTAGGTTCTTTGCATTGTTGATAAGTAAAATAATTGAACGTGAAAACCCAAGGAAGGTGGTTGTGTGGGGTCCTTCTGCTCATTCTATTTTTCTCTCTCTTCTTCTTGAGATTGCAGCGGTTGGTGAAGTTCAAATGTATAAAAAACTAGTAAAAGTCTGTGTCCGAAAACACATTTTTTTTAATTAAGTCCGTGTTCGAGGATACATTTTTTTTTGGGCTAAGAAACTTAAAAGCTAACAACTTAAGAAGCGACAAAATGGAAAATCTGGGCCATGAAACCTGTCATCAGATTGTTCATCTCCCTTTGCCATTATACTATAGATTCGTTTAAATATGATTTTACCTATTTATTTTAAAGTAACTCTTGTGAAAAATTAGTTTTTTTCAAAATGTTATAAAAAACTAGTTTTCAGAACAGTTCATCACTCTTATTAGTTAGACTTAGTGCTTTAAAACTAGTTTTTTTCTTATGTTACAAAAAAACTAGTTTTTTGCAAGATTTTGACTTTATTTTAATTTTATCGATTACATTTATAAATTTTATAAGATTATTTTAGAAATTTGTACTCGTTACAATAGGTTACAATAGAGGTAGAGTCTTCAGACGCTACCTCTTATCAATTCAGCCAAATTCAAATGTAAAATCAGATTTCAGCACTTAACACTTAAAAAAACTGATTTCAGCACACTAACTTAAGATGTTACTAGTCTTTCTTTTCTTATTATCTTTAGTTTTACGGCTTTAAAAAAAAAAAAAACACTTTAGTTTTACGTCTTTTTTTTCTTTTTAGGAAAGTCTTTTTCTTTTTGGCCTATGGGCCTCCACACGAAGAGTACGGTAACGGCAATGCCTAAACTTTGCCTCCATAAAAATGGAAAAAGAACCTTTTCATCATTGAATTTTAGTCCAATTTACATTATTTTCGTTGAACTTTTATTTTTTCAAACTTTACATAAATTGTTCATATTTTTACAATATTGTCACTCCATTCATAATTTTGCTAAAAACGTAATGAAAGTCAGTGTGACCTCATTTCACTTGACTAACTTTTATTAAGTTTTTAATCAATTTACTGATATGTACGCTAACTAGATTATGGGCAATAAATAACCTGTGATTAAGCTTGCATGTGATCTCACAAAAGTTTTTCACATCAAGTCACTTAACTAACTTTCGTTAAATTTTTAGCGAAATTATAGGCAGCATGAGAATATTGTAAAAATATGAAAATTTTAATGAGAACATTGTAAAAAATAAAAGTTCAATAAAAAATTGTAAATTGTCCTAAGTTTGAATTTTTTTTCTCAAATAATTCCTTTTAAAATTAACAAATACTTTAAAAAATATACTTCCAAAAAAAAATTATTTACTTCATTTCAAAAATGAATATTACTTTCGATTCAAAATGAATAACCAAAAAATAATACTACATTTTTTGTCTAAAAAAATGAACATTATTTTTTCAACCCAATGTACATTTAAAAAAAGTACTACTTCATTCGCCTCAAAAATTAATGTTTGTAATGTTATTGCCTTCGTCTCAAAATATGACATTATTTTTTTAAACGAATGAAGTAATATTTTCTAAAATATTTATTGGGATGAAGATAGTAATGTTTATTTTTTTAGACGAAATAGTATTCTTTTTAAAATTAATGTTTATAATGTTAGTAAATTCATCTCAGAAAATGAATATTAATTTTTGAGACAAGTAAAAGTAAAGTAGTATTTTTTTTTAATGTTCATTGAGACGAATAAAGCAATGTTCATTTTTTTATGGATATAGAAAGTAGTATTAATTTTGGGACGAAAGTAATATTCATTTTTGAAATTAAGGATTTTTTTTATAAAAGTAGATTTTTCTTATATGTCAGAAAAAAAAAATGAACGTTGCTTCCTTCGACTCAATGAACATTTTTAAAAAGAATACTACTTTATTAGTCTCAAAAAATAATGTCATATTTTGAGACGAAAACACTAGCATTGCAAATATTAATTTTAGAGGCGAATGAATTAGTATTATTTTTTTAAAATATTTATTGGGATAAAGGAAGTAATATTTATTTTTTTGGATTAAAATGTAGTATTATTTTTTTGTTATTCATTTTGAGTCGAAAGTAATATTCATTTTTTGAAATGAAGAATATAATTTTTTTATAGAAGTATATTTTTAAAGTATTTATTTGAGATTGAAAAAATAATAATCCCATTTAGTTTTCTTTATTAATGCATAATTTTTGTATTATTATTTTGTAATTTAAAGTAAGACGGAGAATAACAAACCTTTGAATCTTTGGTACGCTTGCTTAGATCTGAACTCGCTAATTCAAATACTAATGGTGAATTCAAATTTTAGTTTTTTCTTAATAGTATAAATATTAAAATAAATGAGCAAATTTAAATTTGCTATACCGTGTAATGAGTTTAAACACACACACAAAATTATAAGCTCGTTACAACGTGTATAGAGTTTCATTAAAATGGTTATTGTGTGCAATAGTTTGAAAAAATTGTCATTTTGATATTTATTAATTTTAAAAGAAATTATTTGAAAAAAAAATTCTTGAAGATTTTTGCTCCATAAAAACAATTATATATCCGCTCCCGGAGTATTCCAACGTGGCAATGTTCTACACCACTGATTTTTCCCTAGTGAATATTATTCGAATTTACAATATTAGATATTGTCCAAACTGTAAGTCCGTAACTCACGGAACCAATTGGAGTCGTCCTCTTGCATGGTTAAAAAAGTCAAAATAATACTACCTCCGTCCCAAACCTACGTGTCTATTTTGTTATTTTGGCGTCCCAAACCTATGTACCTGTTTTCTAAAATGGCAAAAAATATTCCCTTCATCCCAATAAAAGCTTCATCAATTTTCTAAAAGAGCGTGCCATTAGAAGTTTCACCTTTCCTAAAATGGGAAAGAATTTTTACTATTCGACCCACTCATTCTCTTTCCTATTTTACTATTACACTCACAACACTTTTCAAATTTACTATTTCCTCCACTCATTCTCTCTCCTATTTTACTATTACACTCACAACATTTTCTTCACTTACCTTTTTCTTTAATTTGCGTGTCGCGCCAAAATGGTGAAGTTATTATTGGAACGGAGGGAGTATTTGATATTCTCTCCACTCATTCTCTCTCCTATTTTACTTTTACACTCACAATACCAATCAATTTTATTATTTTCTTCACTCATTCTCTTTTCTATTTTATTTTTACACTCAAAACACTTTCTTCATAACCTATTTTTTTTAATTTACGTGTAAAACATCAAATGGACACTTAGATTTAGGGCGGAGGGAGTATACGTTTGTACTAGATCCATTAATGTGGCTTGCATTTGCAGACGTGGCAATTATGAAGCAGTGACTCTTGACATGCATGTGATGTGATGTCTTTAGTCTGGAAATAAAGTAGTTGGTTTAATAGTTAATACTGTACTTGGTTTTAATGATTGAAAGTTAAAAAAAAAAAAAAAAAACTTTTTAACACTTAAATTATTTATTTATTCTTACTTCTTTTATAAAGTCAATTTAGAAACATTAAGCTGAGGCGGAGGTAATATTTGAAATTCAAGGTGGTTAGTCTTAATGGCTAAATAGTACTCCCTCCATCTAGACGTGACCACGGTTAATTAACCGCGGTTAACCGGTTAATAACCGGCGGTTAACGAAGGTTAAAATCATTAACCGGACTTAACCGTTAACCGTTAAGCCACGGTTACGGTTAACCGGTTAACGGTTAATCCGGTTAATCCGGTTAACCCGGTTAATAAACGGTTAATTATTTTTTTATTTTTTTTTTCAAGAATGTCAGATTTTTATCTAAAGTTAAAAAAAAATAACTTTTTAATAGTTTTTTGAATAAAAAGTTAAGTTTTTAACACTTTTTTTGAAAAAACAGTTAAATATTTAACAGTTTCTGTTAAATATGTAACTGTATATGAACTTTTTTTTTTTTTTTTGGATAAATAAAACTATTTTAAATAGTTGTTAAGACTAATATTTTTTGCAAAAAGTTATAGAAAAATAGGTATGAATTTTTAAAGAAATGAAAACTTAACGGATTTAAAAGAAACGGAAGTATATAAAGAGAAAACTTAACTTTTTTGAATAACCGACGGTTAATTAACGGTTAAGTTAACCGGTTAATTAACCGGCGGTTAACCGGAGTAAAAATTTCTTAACCTTTGTTAACCTCGGTTACACGGTTATCGGTTAGGCGGTTAAGGCGGTTAGACGGTTAACGGTTTAGGCGGTTAAAATCCGGTTATTAACCTTACGGTTAGCCGGTTAACGCTTAACCTTGGACACGTCTACCTCCATCCCACTTCAATTGGTTTTGAGGTAAATTTTATGATTTAAAAAAAAAAAGAATAAAATGGGTAAAAATTAGAGGAGAGAGAATGTAAAAGTTAAATGTGTGGTAGGGAATAAGAGAGAGAATGTAAAAGTTAAAAATATTTAATAGGAGAGAATGAGTGGGAGGAATAGTAAGTTAATGATTGATTTTTTTGTAAATATGTGGAGATGATAAGGATATAAATATATGAAAAACTTTTCATTTATGGAATGGATCAATTGAAGTGGGACGTCCCAAAAAGAAAAGTGAACCAATTGAAGTGGGACGGAGGGAGTACATTTGTGGTAAATTGAAAGAGATTTTGATAATGTCAAAAATGTTCGAATCAGTTCAGATATAGCATCATGATGTATACTGGATGTTTGAATAGCCTGAAAAATATGAACAAACACGTAAACTAAACAGGAAATTCACTGGCGAAGGTCCTCCGACGTGAGTAACTATTTGTGTGATATAGAAAGCAAATCAATTGACAAAAATTTAGAATTAAAAAATGTACTAACGAACGAAGTGGGACGGAGGGAGTATGTTCTTAAGCCATTGTTTTTTAGGTAAAATAATAATACAAGTCTAGCACTAACGAATTGGTCGTGATTTCGGGGAGCAAAAATAACATTTGAATTTTGACATAAAAATATCTTAATTTTAAAACCAATCACAACCACAAGATCTGATCTAAGGTCTTTTTCAAATGACTACCACGTACTTTTGATTATTTAATATTTGTACCCCCATTTTTTATTACTTGTTCCAAACTGTCCTCGTTTTTTGTTTTGTTTAGTACTCCTATCAACCAAAAAAAAGTGGTCCTAGTATTTTTTTGGAGATGCACATGTTGATGAGTGGTATATATACTCCCTTCGTTTCACGTAAATGCAGACTTATTTTCATTTTAATCTGTCCCACGTAAATATGGACTGTCCAAAATGGAAACAAATATTCACTATTTCGCCCGTTCATATGGAAACGACAATAAATTAAAGGGATCTAGGTTTAAGGAAGTAATACTACATTGAACAACACAATGATAGGGGTGTAAATGGTTTGGTTTGGCCCAGTTTACGGATCGAACCATTAGTTATCGGTTTGAATAAATCTCAAATCGAATTAAACTATGAAAAAATTCGAACCTATCGGTTTGACAATTTTTAGAACCGAACCAAACCAAACCACTATTGTTTGAAAATCGAACTAAATCGCGTAATTTCGATTCCTAAGCACGATTTGAACCGAACCAATTACACCCCTACACAATACACAATGATTGTGTATTTTTCATGCATGCATGTTTTGATTTGGAGTATAGAGTTTGAACGTGGATCATCAATATATGTGTTTCCTAAAATTGGACCATATAATAATTATTTATAATTTTATAATTCTGGTCGACTATATATTAATTAATTTTATCCATATTGTTAGTTACTTAATTATTAAACTTATATTTTTATTATTTTCTCTTGATTGGTCGGTAGACTTGATAGGTGGCACATTCCTAAGATTTCAAATTCAAATAAAAAACTACTCCCTCCGTCCCATTTTAAGCTTCACTTTTTGCCAAAATGAATATCCCGTTAAAAGCTTCACATTTTTTAAAATGACAAAGAATCTTTACTATTTCACCCACTAATTCTCTCTCCTATTTCACTATTATATTCACAATACTTTTTAAATTTACTATTTCCTCCACTCATTCTCTCTCATATTTTAAAATTACACTCACAACATTTTTTCTTTCCACCTATTTCCTTAATTTGCGTAATTTGAAAAAAGTGTGAACCTTGGACTGGGACGGAGAGAGTATATTGTATTTTTTGACATTTTTTAAGCCCCTTAATTAATTAGCTAATCTCCTCGATTTAGTACGAAGATTGCACTATCTCTTTTTTGTAAGAAGCAATTTTAATACCAAATATTTTTCATCATCTCTATTCTCTATGGATTGCTTCAAATCTTTAATAAAATATTGTTTAGAATTTAATTATTGTTTTTTTTTAATTAAAATATTTTTCATCAAAAGATATACTCCCTCATTCCCACGTGCGTGGAAATCAAAAACTGGGCAAAAAAATTAAAAAAAAGTAGGAGAGAGAATTAGTGGGGAAGGTGTATATGAGTATGAAAAATACAAAAAGAGAGAGAAAATAAGCGGGAGGAATATTAAGTTAATTAGTGTTGTGAGTATAAAAGTAAAGTACAAGAGAATTAGGCTCCGTTTGTTTGGGGAAAAATGTTTTTCGGAAAACGTTTTCTCCATTTTTCGGTGTTTGGTAAGCACCAGAAAATGGAGAAAATGTTTTTCGAAAAATATATTACCCACTTTTCTAATTAAAATAACTTACGAATTTTTACTAAATAAAACATTTTTCGAAAAATATTTTCCCCACCCCCCATCGGGTCAAAAAAATTCAATCATTTAAAAAATTTAATCATTTTAAATTTATTTAATTAAAATATTTTTCATCAAAATATATACTCCCTCAGTCGCACGTGAGTGGAAACAAAAAAGCTGGGCACACAAATTAAGAAAAAGTAACAGAGCGAATTAGTGGGGAGTGTATGTGAGTATGAAAAATAAAAAGAGAGAGAGAGAGAAAGAATGAGTGTGAGGAATAGTAAGTTAATTAATGTTGTGACTTGTGAGTATAAAAGTAAAGTATGAGAAATAATGTATAAACTTTGCCATTTTGAACAGTCTCCACTCGACAGCAACGAACGAAAAAGAAAATAAGTCTCCACTTATAACGTGAGACAGAGGGAATATATTATTAATAATATGATTTAAATTATATTTTATTCTCTAAAAAATAATAATATAGTTGATTAAATTTTTATTTTTTTAAAATAAATTTTCTTGCTTGGTGGATAGACTTGATAGGTGGCACATTCCCAAAACTTCAAATACAAGTAAAAAAAATAGTATATTTTATTTTCCTTACAAATCATATTTAAATGAAAAGATTAAAGAGAATAAAATAAAGTAGCATGTAACGTCAATAAGCATCATTAAAAATTGGGATATTTTGTTGAAGGATTTAGAGAAAAGGGCTTATATACTGTACACATAGTTCCCAGCTCCCAAGTCAATTGATCTCCTCCTTTTTATTAGATCATCTTCAACGGTTCTGGTGAAAAAATTGCACCAAAACACTAATATGGTACAATTTTAACATTAAATATCTTTCACTATCTTCAACAGCTCGCTTCAAATCTTGCACCAAATAAGAATATACTCAAAATATTCCTTATTATTCGTTTAATTAAAATGTTTTCTATTAATTATATATTTTTATTGATAATATGATATTATATTAAATATTATAGTGTAATTTGAATCATATTATCAAATGTTAAATTAAAAAAATATATACTACAAAATATATAATTAACAATGCAATTAAAAGCAAATTGAATATTTTTTCTTAAATAAAAATGAAAATTCATTAATACAAATAACAAATATTAATCTAAAAATATACTACTATAAAATTTATTCAAAATTAATATTTAAAAAAATGATTATTCATTTTGGAATGGAGAAAATAGTAAATTTCAATTTCATAAAAAAAAAAAAAGAGGAAAAAGGAGGGATAGTGCAGAAACCTTCCTGAGCCAAATTTGGCGCATCGCTTTGCTTGCCGCCAAAATAGTGTCGAGTTTGGCGCACTGTCGGAGAGGGATTTTGCACTAAACAGGTGATGACAGAATGTTTGACGCAGCTCTTGAAGATGGCGTTAGTAAACGTTGGTATAGTAAATGTTAGTAGTTGATTTATTAATATGTTTTTAATACTTTTTCCGTACTAAAATAGTTGTTGTTTTAGGAAAAAATTGTCTCAAAATACGTGTAGTTTTAAGATTTTTATAAAAGTTTAACACATTTTTTTTATTAATTATCTTATTTATTTACGATTAGATAGTTGTGATTGTAAAAATATTTAATTACCTAGATATTTGAAATATTTAAACGGTAATTTAGTTTATTTTATATTATTGATTGATTTTCTTAATATGCGTGTAATATCTTAAAACTACGAGTATTTTGAGTATTTTGAGACAAAAAAAAGTATTATTATTTACATTGTAATAAAATTGCATCATTTTTTTTTTAATTTCTAAACACACACTTGTTTGAAAACAATAGTTCATGCAATAACAATTGAAAACAAAATTTTACTCTCAAAATAATTAAAATTCAGAAATACAGTAATTCAACGTCATTTCATTATAGATGAAAGCTTTTACGGCACTGAAATAACGTTTTTGTTGTTCGGGGTGGATCCAAGATTTTTTTTTTTTTTCAAAATTCTGAAATGGGTCGGAGCCCACATCAATTACCTAGATCCTCTGAAGTCTGAACGATATAAAATCAAATCCCAACCTTTCCGCAACATTTTTACTATATAAGCTCAAAAGGACATAAAGCTTTATTAACTTGTTTTGGTGATTGGGCCTCATTAACATGGGAAGCACAATCCATGAAGGTCACATGGTCCTCACATGCACCAAAACCTTTATTAACTTGTTTTTTTTTTGAATTAATTTAATCTATAATCATTTAAGTCCTAGACATAGATCCATAAGCATATAGTAGAAGTAGAAGTAGAAGATGGTTTAATCATGTGAGGGGCGGATCTATTCGGTAATTGACGTGGGCTCTGATGAGCCCGGATCTACTGGACCGGGCCCGCGCTCGGTCTAGTCCAAGGAACCAGTGACGTGGCGGTTCTGGGCCCGCCGGAGGAGACCGCGGACAAAATAGGCCGCTTGTGGTCGAGATCGTGTCCTCCTCGCATCATCCTCTTCGAGGACCATTGGGACCACCTCATTTGAATCCGTGCCGCATGAGTCATGCCGCATCAACCGTGCTCGCGTCATATATCTTTGGCTACTTGAGCACAACGTTAACCGCGGCGCGCATCTTCCTAGGTTAATGTCAAGCCTTCTTGAGCAAGTTAGCTTGCGCTCACGACAGGCCACTGCTCTTAGGCTCCCCCATCACGCATTGATGCGGCTCGGTCCGCGCCTCTTATTCCATTTAATGCAATAAGCGCTGGCTCATGTCCCTTCGGCCATGTCCCCTGGACCGGTCAATGTTCCCTCCCCGGGACAATTAGGCTGCGGACACGTGTAGGCGGTGAAATACCAAAAAGTGCCCACACTGATCTCGTGCTTACCTCAACAAGCACCGTGGCATTACTTTATAAATAGAAGGCCTTTACCCCCTTGGGCAAAGTAAGTTCCATATACAATTGAGTAAGCTCTTTTACTCTCTAACCCTAAACACACACACTCCAAAGGTATTCAAAGCCTTATTACTCAGTATTCTTACTCTCACACCCGAGGGCCTGAGTTGGAGTAACATCCAACTTTGACCTTAACGGTGCTTGTTTGTGTTGTGATCTAGGTACACAAAACCACCAAATATATCCTAGCCGGATATCCTTGAACCGCTCACGACCCCGAAAAGGCTGTGGCGTCATCGGTGGTTCCATTGCTTGCGGAAGTCGACTTTCTTTCGATTCTCGTTATAAATCTTTTGTTTTCAAGGCACCTTACGTGTCCTAAACAAATTCGATCTTGAAAGGCTCTTCTATTTTACGTCACTAAGTTTTTCCCATTTAAAACTTTTGTTTTCGGACACGCCTGTAGTCTAAACAACTAAGCTTGTCAAAAGACACTTCTTTTCGATTATCTTCACCTTTACGTGACATGTCTCAAATTGAAAAATGCCTTGGCCATTTAACCGTAGAGGAGGAGAACCAAGCCGAACCCTCCAACAACAATAGGGAAAGGCAAACCAACTCTGTCTTCACCGGAATGGGGGCCCATTCTCGGCCTCAAAATCCCCGGCTCACGAGCTCTCCACCTAAGTTAACCGCAGGAAGCACGTCTTTGAGAAAGCCCAAGCCCTACTAAACACTAGCCCAAAAACTCCCCAAGCTCGCATAAAAAACACCAATCGACCACCCCACTTTCCCCGAGACAGATCCTGAGAAGGAAGGAAATCCTAGCCTCCAAATCAAGCGGGTCGCGGAAGCCGTAGCCATCAACGACGCGGAGATGGAAATATTTGAAATAGAGGCCAATGGAGGGCTACAGTTCCCTCAAGGGTCACAAAGGTTCTCCCAGCGAGCTCCCTTGCACCGCTTGCTAGTCAAGTGTGGGGGCATGGCCAAGGTGTGACCGACCCTTGGCCCGCGGACAGTAACGCGGCACGGCTGTGGTGCATGTAGATGATAGCGAGGAAAGGGGGAAGAGGCACGGTCAAATCACCGTGCGAAGTCAAAGCCGGACCTTTGGCTCCGGCGATGAGAAGGCCGTGACTCCACGGGCTAAAAAGCAAAAGGTTGATGATCGAACCCCGAGTTTGTGGAATTCATGCGAGAAGATGTGGGAAACCCATCAGAAGGTACGCCCCGAAGTGTGGCCGCCTATGGACGCCTTCGGCGATAAAATTGCGCGAGCGCACCATCCGAAGAAGCAAACCCCAGGATGGACACCTATGACGGATCCAAAAATGCCAAAAGTCATATGGGAAGATTTGAGGGCCGAGATGGCTTTATTCTCCGCGGATGAGTCGGTGATGTGCAAAGCTTTAGGCTGCGACCTTCACCGGCAAGGCCCTATCTTGGATGCTAGCCCTCGAAGCCCGGTGTATCCAATCATTCGGATCGGTTCGAGTCCTCTTCCTCAATGCCTTTGCTTAGGAGCGGTGTGCCGCTAGACCAAAGACAGATCTTGTCGCGTGTCAAGCCGAGGCACGAATGAGCCTACAAAAGATTATATATCCCGGTTCGGGAAGGTGAGCGAGGAGATTGTGGACACAGACGAGGGGACATCGGACTATGTTTTGAAGGCGGCCTCGGTAACTCCTTCCTCAAAATGAATTTTGCCTCCAGCAAACCTAAATCGGTGGAGGAAATGTATGAAAGGGCATCGGCCCCATTTGCCTCACTTGAAGAAGAGCCTAGTGTGCCCGCTCCACGAGCTTCTGCGAAAGAAAGGATAAGCCAAGTCCGGGAGACCGCCGGAGCCCGCTCATGCCAATAATCGGGGCAAAAACGAGGTAGGGGATCGAAAGGCTCAAAAAGGCCGTGGCCGAAACGGTTATACGAGCTCACCGACCCAGGGTGGTGATCATGAAACCTCAGGACTTTCCTCCTCCTCCCCCATGCTTCGAAAGCCAAATGAGAGGAGTAGACTTAAATTACAGCCAGAGTTTCACAACGACCACGGGCACGGGCGAGGATTGTTTCCGGCTAAAGCGAGTAATCCGGCGAGAAAATTAATAACGGGGAGCTAACCAAGTGGGTTAAGGGAAACAATCTGCCCCCAAATAACAAATGATCAGCAATGGGCACGACACACCCTGGGGACAGGCAGGGAATGAAAGAGATAATAATGATGACGATTTTGGGGACTACGACATTAACTTCATTGGGGAGGAACCTCCCACTAGTAGGCGATTGTCTCTCCAAATTCGGACATTAGAGAAGGTTTTTCCATCCCCGCCCGGCCCCGGAGGAAGAGCCGAAATTGGGTTCAAAAGGAGTGAACTTGCCTCCACCCTTTTTCATTCCACACGGCCACTCACCCTCGGAATGAGAATCAGCCAGGGCAAACATAGCCGTGTGTTGGTAGATCTTGGGTGCCGCGACATACTTTACTACCATACTTTGATTGGAATGAGAATGACGGAAGCACATCTCACTCCATATGCGGGCATGCTCGAAGGCTTCACAAACCACGCCGTCGGGGGTAAAGGGGACGATTGTGTTTGACGTAGCTATTGGAGAAAAACCCATGCGAGAAGACGGCCAAGATAACTTTCATGGTGGTCGATCTTCCTTCCCAATACAATGCCATTCTCGGCGTAGCTGCTCGAGCCGAATTGGGAATAGTTGCGTCCGTCCCCCACGAAAGGGTGAAATTTAACACCCGGGCGGGGTTGCTACCATCAAGAACCGGCCGGGAGATTCCTCCGAGCACTTTGGAGGAAAAGAGGAAAGAACAGAAAGGCCGAGACATCCTGCCCGCAGATAGAGGGCAAGGGACAAAATAATAGAGGGAAAAGGCGAGGACAAATCAACAAAGGGAAAGCCCTTGCACTCCCGCCGCCACCCGTACCAATTGGCATGCTTTCTTTCCATTCCACAAAGGTGGAGCTCAAGATGAGCGAGAAAATCAAAGCGATTGGGCTGCCCTGTTGAGGAGGATATATTGATCGAGGAATAGAGGGGAAATTGACCGCGACATCATATATTCAATGGCAACACCGACCGAAGCTCGAGTCAACCCCCCAACTATTGTCATTGACTCCTGCACAATCGTGAAATCGGCGACCTTCAACCTAACGACGAGCTCGAGGAGGTGGTAATCAATCCCCACTTCCCGAGCAAACGAGTTAAGGTTGGGGTTTGAAATTCACGACGAGGAAAGAAGGATACTTATTGAGTTCCTTAGAGCAAATTGCGATGTATTCGCTTGGAGGGTGGAAGATATGCGAGGCATCGGCGAGGACGTGATCCTCCATAAAATCAACGATGACCCATCCTTCAAAAACATTCACCAAAAATCCGGATATTTCTCCCAGGAGAAAGAGATTGCCATCAAGGAAGAGGTGGAAAAGTTGCTAAAAGCGGGGATAATAAAGGAGATCTCCTACCCCAGTGGGCGCGATGTGGTCATGGTTAAGAAATCGATGGCGAGATGGAGGATGTGCGTTGATTTCACCGATCTCAACAAGGCATGCCCCAAAGATTGCTTCCCTCTTCCTCGCATAGACAGATTGGTGGATTCTATGGCCAGGACACGGGGTTCTAAGCTTCATTGATGCCTACTCAGGCTACCACCGGATCCGAGATGGCTCACGAAGATGTCCGCTCTGTAGCCTTCATTCTTTGCGGGCAAGACATCTTGCTACACTATGATGCCCTTCGGGCTAAAAAATGCGAGCCACATATCGGCGCATGGTCAATCTGGTCTTTAAAAACCGGCTAGGCGAGAAATCTAGAGGCCTACATTGACGACATGGTCATAAAAACTAAGGAAAACTCCCACGAGCTCGATGTGGAGGAAACCTTCAAAACTTGCGCCATAACGGCATGAAGCTAAACCCCCTTAAGTGCGCTTTCGGGGTCAAGGCGGGCAAGTTCCTCGGATTCATGGTCAACCAAAGAGGGATAGAGGCTAATCCGGAGAAAATCCAGGCCCTATTAGACATGAAACCTCACTGCTGCGTGAAGGATGTACAAAAACTTCCAGATGGTCGCATCCACCGCACTTGGCCGCTTTATCTCGCGGTCGGCGAGAGAGATGCCTCCCCTTCTTCAAAACTCTCAAAGGGGAAGAGAGGCGATGAATTTACATGGAGCACGAGTGCCATCGGGCTTTTGAAGAAGTCAAGACATACCTCGGGCGGCCGCCTCTACTCGGCGGCCGGTGCCGGAGAAGAGCTTTTTCTATATTTAGCAGATTCTTGACACAGCGTGCTTGTTCTTGTGAGGAGGAGAATAACTCCCAAAAACCGGTTTATTATGTAAGTAAGGCACTTTGTCCGCCGTAGAAGGGCGTTATCTTAATATAGAAAAGTTAGCTTACGCCTTGCTTGTATACGCTCGAAAATTAAGAGCCTACTTTTACGCACATCCTATAAGCTGTACTAAGCGAGGCCCCGCTTAGAAAGGTTTTACATAAACCGAGTCCTCGGGGAGAATGCTAGCTTGGTCTATAGAGCTCACCGAGTTCCGGATCACCTACTCCCCGAGAAAGACAATCAAAGCGCGAGGCCTTAGTTGATTTTGTAGTAGAATCATCATTCAAATTGGCGGACGGCGACCTCGGAAAAAGAAAGCGAGCGAGAATCGAGAAGATGACCCAAAAAGCCCGAGCAATGCAAATTGTTCAACCAAGTGGAGCGTCCGGATGAGGTGTGGACTTTATATGTGGGACGGCTCATGAGCAAGTTAATCAGTGGAGCGGGCGTACTTACGGATTGCACCTGCGGGAGAAATTTATGAGGGCCTTAAGATTCAAGTTCGAGGCATCAAACAATCGAGGTGAATATGAAGCGATTATAGCGGGCATGGAATTGGCAAGAGACTTGGGAGTGCGAGAATATTGAGATCGATAGTGACTCTCATTTCATAGTTAATCAAATTAGGGGAGTATGATACTATCAACCCGGTACTAACTTCGATGCTTGTGACCTTGCAAAAACCCTCATCAAAAATTTCACTTACTATGGTGAACCAAGTCATGAGAGAGGACAATGTGGAAGTGACCTCCTCTCAAGAATAACCGAGCAAGAAATTGGTGAATTGGAGACAAATTGCCGATTGAATTCACGGAGAGACTGCTATAGATCGAATACGAGATAAACAATATTGAGGATCAAGTAAGGGAATTTGGGTGGATGAAATGAAGGATTACATCGAGAAGCAAACCCTCCCGAGGGATCCGGTAAAGGCTAGAGCCATCGAACGGTGTCGCGAAATACCTCGTCCTCGATGGGGTGCTTTTCGGCGATCATTCACCAAGCCTTTACTAAGATGTGTTAAGACTCACATGGTCACCAACTTACTCTATGAGGTTCATGAAGGAGTTTGTGGCGGACATCCAGTGCTCGCACCCTCTCGAGACAAGATCAAATTCCAAGGATTCTTTTGGCCCACAATGAGAAGGGATGCGCGAGGAGTATGTTAGAAAATGTGATAAGTGCCGAGAGATTTGCGGACATCCACTAGACTACCATCAACGGAAGCGAGACTTTGGTAGTACCATCGTGGCCGTTTGATACGTGGGGGATAGATCTTATTGGACCATTTCCAAGCTGCTAGAGGAAGCATCGAAGTATCTTTGTGGTGGCCGTGGATTATTTTACCAAGTGGACGGAAGCAAAGGGCTTGGCCACTATTTCCGAGGATAACACTATCGGTTTTGTCCACGACCACATCTATTGTCGATTTGGGGTTCCCAGAGCAATAATTTCGAGATAATGGCACCCAATTCTCCGCAAAATTCAACTGCTGAATGTGTGAGAATGAAGGTGCGGCACCGTAAGTCCGCGATTGCCTATCCTCGGGAAATGGTCAAGCTGAGGCTGCGAACAAGCTAGTCCTAACTGCCTTAAAGAAAAATTTGGAAGGACGAGGAGGACGTTGGTTGGACGAGCTCCAGATCGCATTGTGGGTTGTCCGCACCACGATAAGAAATTCAACGGGAGAAACTCCCTTCTCGCTCACGTATGGAGTCGGAGGCAATGGCTCCAGTTGAGGTAGCCACTGCCCTCGTGCGAGTCGCATACTTCGACGAGTCTCAAAAGCGAGGCAAACGAAGGTGTGACACAGACGATCTCGAAGAAGAGAATGCGGGCACATGAAAAAATGGTGAACTACAAACGAGAAAGCGAAGAAGCACCATGATAAAAGAGTAAATAAAAGGAGTTTTTCGGTTGGAGGCGGGTACTCGAAGCGTAGAGGTCAGGGACCCGACACAGTTTCAACAAGTGTCCCCGAAATGGGAAGGTCCATATGAGGTTACAAAGATAGTCGAAAGAGGGCACCTATATGTTGCGACCAAAAGAGGGAGAAGAGCTTAAGCACTCTGGAATAGCGACCACCTTAAGAGATACTTCTTTTGAAGTCTTTGTAATTTTTTGGAAGGAGTATAGACTATATATATATAAGGGAGAAGTTATCATCATATTTTGATGCAAAAATCAATTCCCACCGGCCTCAAAAGCTAAGGTGGATGCCGCGTTCGGATGCCGGTAAGTTCAAGAGCCAACATATGAGCTCCTACTGCTAACGATGCGCAAAAATCTAAGGATCCAGCGTGCCTATATATGTACAAAGATCCATTACGATCCGTCTATGATCGCGGGGAGGACTCCCTCACTGCTCGCGTGACACCACCAAGAATAAGTGGATATAGATGAACGTAGGTACAAAGGCCATGATGCCCGTGCCTACGGACTCTAGTGGTGACAATGACACAGTCCGGACCCACTAATTGCGCGAAGGACCTCGTTAGGGCCGTTACTCGCATGCTGTATGTGACAAAGTGCCTACATATAAGCCCGTTCACCCGGATCGCCAAGAGACCCTCACGAAAAACCTTAGGGAGTTTTGAATAAAGGGTCGAATAAGTGAGAACCTCAATAAGGGGATACGAGATGCCGGGGTTAAAGGGCCTCTATGCTAAAATATGCTCCTACCTTTACATTGCGCGGACAATAGCCTCACGGCCACCTTACGCATGCCCTATGAAAGTATGCTTGCCTTGGCTACTTTTGACTTACACCACGGCTCATGAGTGGGAATAAGTGTAAATGGATGAGAGTGATCAAACTAGTTTAACAAAGCCAAATAGACAAACTGGGGTCAAGACCCCTAACTTTGCCACAAGGCTAAACAAACGCGATCATAGAAGAATAAGGCTGACTCTCACGAAAAGCCTAAGGGTTTTGAATAAAGAGTTAGGAAAACTCAAAAAATGCGGGCAGAGGGCCTCTTAATTTCTTTGCCCTTGAGAAGGAGAGTATAAAGTTAATTACTGCAAGTCAAAAAGCATTTGGAAAAAGTGGTAAGGCAAGAATGCAAGTATTAAGATGCTCGAAGATTGCCAAACTACTAAAAATAGCCTACGAGACAAGCAATTAAGATACAAATAAAGGAGCCAAGTTGAGAAAAATGCTTCCATTAATGATTGAGAAAGTATTTACAATTTCCTACACTATTACAAAAAGAGATCCTATTCTACTACAACAAGAAAAAGCAAAAAATCCTAAACTTTAGGAGCTTGGTCCTTGGCTGCATCTGCAGTCTCCCCGGCAGCACCATCTGTGCCCGCTTCTGAAGTTGGAGTTGGGGAAGGAAGACGGGTCATCAGAATCTCTGTTGTAGGGTCAGAGATGGGCTCAGCAGAGGCTGGGGCTGGAGCCGCCCGCGAAGGAAAGAGATCTCCTATGGCGGTGCCCATTTGGAAGAACACGAGCCAAGGCATCCCCAGTGATATAGGGTTATCCCCGAACCGCAGTTCATCCAAATCAGCGATCAGGCTAAGAGCCGTCACTTCTGCCACAGGAGGCAGAGAGGCCGCGGCGGACAGCTCCAAACTTTTAACCTCGTCCTCGGACAAGGGAACTAGTGCATGCCCGGGCAAGCACTCTTCATCCGTAGCAACAAGCGAGCCAATTACGGCCCAGCTCTGCACGGTGAACTTGCCGTGGCCGCAAAATTCCTTATTTGCGTCAGAACCCCGGCCTACATGCGAGCCGGGTTTTCGGCAGAGCCGATCCTTGAAAGCTTGGGAGTTCTTGAATTCCTCAACGGCTTCCTTGCGGACATCGTCGAGGCGGACTTCCCTCTGCCTCCATCCTTTTGTAGGGAGCGGCTCGTCGGACGGCTCGTCCACCTTCTTCCCGAGCCTCCCAGATCGGCCTTGGCGGCATCCCGGCTGGCCAGAGGCTCTTTATTTCACAGGCTCCCACTCGTTCTTGTGCCGCGGAGCTCATCCCGTGACCCCTTATCCTCTCAAGGTCCTTCTCGAGTGGGTCATCCTCTCTGGAAGCCCTTCAAATCATTCTCCTTACGAGTGAAGGCCACTTTCCTTGTCCTCCGGCGGGGAGTTCAAGGTTCCAATTTTTGTTTGAGCCTCCTCCGGCTCCGAAGTTTGGCCGCGAAGATGGAAGTTTTGTTCTCCACCTCGGCGGTCGAGTGTCGCGGCTTTCTCGCGGCCGCGACACCTTATTACTCACTGCGGGCGAGAAAGATCAAAAGTTAATACGGTGAAAAAAATGAAGCCAAAAGATTATTAAGATCAGCGAGCATCTACCTCGGTCGGCGCGAGGCCTATATCCCCCCAGGGCGAGAGGCATTCTCCTCGCGACTATGCCTTTGTAGAAATCCGGAGAGTATAGGCGGTTCGCCGGCCGATCCCAGCGGATGCATTAGCGAGTTCGGGCATAAATATCCACCCGGTAATGGGAGACACCTCGGACGGCTTCCTCGACCGCGAGCCTCCTCGCGAGTGGTCGAGGGAAGTGGGTAAGCGGCGAGCAGAGTGCCCCGACGGGGGAGAAGGCTGAAGCCACGGTAGGGCGATCATAGTCAGGAGGAGCATCCCCGACCTTCTGCCGACTTCCTTTGTCCTTGTCCCTGCTCTCCGTCCCTCTCATTTCTCTTGAGAATCCATTTGATGGCCGGAAGGAATGGTGCGACCGGGGAGAGCGGGAGCCTCTGGAAGCTGGAGGGAGGAGGACCACAGGGGGTGGAGCGAGATTCCCGTAGTAGGGATAGTCTTGGGAAGGCTAAGGGGATCCCCGATCTTTACGCTCGCCACGGGCACCGTCTTATCCTTGGTAGGGACCCCACCCGTCTCATTCTGCCTCTTCGGGCGGCTTCCTTGTTGGCCTTCATGTTCTGGCCTTCGGTTGGGCGGCATTTAGTGGAGGAGCCATCGAAATTGTATTCTTACGGGTCTACTCTGGAGGGAAAGAGAAAAGGTTAGAATGCGGTCAAAAATCAAAGATAAAGATAAATTGGCAACGGTTATATGAAAACAGGTTAGAGGCAGATAAGTTCGGGAGGATCGCACTCGGCGCCCGGCATGCGGGTCTTACAATCCGCCTCAAATTGGTAGTGCTCGTGCACCCTCCAATCGAGTCGCGAGGCAGCGGCTCTATTGCTACCACAGGGGCATGTGGGGCGCCCTCCTGTGAGGAGCCACCCCGAGTAGATCAATAAGGGCTCATCCACTACAATTGTGCCTACATCATAAACGGGCTCCTCCTCCCGCTATCTAAGTAAAGGGCCGAGATGCCTCTCTATGGCGGTGCGCATGCATCGGCGGAAGGGCGGAGTCCGGATAAGCGCTAGCGGACACCTTCATCGGGGCCAGACTACGAGGCTTGGAGAAGGGCCATCCAAACCTAGACTCAATGACCGGGATATCCTTACAGGTTCCATTGGTCCAAACTTGTTCGAAGGGAGAGAAGGTCTTGGTAGAGAAATTCCTAGCCTTGAGCCCGCAATATTGCGGGCGATTTGGTTCGATAGTAAGCGTAGAGCCCGGCCGAGGGTGGGTTCATAGCCCGTGAATGCGCAACGGCTATGAAAGAAACAATGGCCACGATGGCATTGGGAGTCGGAGTTCGTAGGGGAGCGGCGGTTGAACTCCGAGGAAGTCATAATAGAAAGGATCCCGAGGGCGGCCTCGAGGCCATTCTCAAATTGAGCACCATAGAGAAACTAAGGCCCTATTATCCTCGCGGACATCGGCTACTTTGCTCTCCTGCCTCAACTTATCCTTCCCCTTTATCGGAACGTATCCTAAGTGTGCGGACACGGTAGGCGTTGCGGTCCACATTATAAACCTCATAAATATCCTCCTCCCAGTTGAGGATAGCCACTTCCTTGGCTTTTTTACTGCGACCATGGCCAGGGTTCGCCTCAACAGCTGGCCGTTTGCCTTTATTGCGGGCAGGGGCCTCAGCTACCTCCTCCTCGGAATCAGGGTCAGAAAAGGCATCCACGATGTTCGTGGTCTCAGCGGCCTTCTTAGAGGTCCCCGCAGCCCTCCTAAGTTCGACCTCGCGGTCATCCTCCTCGGTCTCCGTGCTCGTCGAGCCAAAGAGACCAGTGGCATCACCGCGGGCAGAGGTCACTTCATCCTCATCCTCCCCGCCTACAGTAGTCTCAAAATTTAGAGGCTCCAGCTCCTCACTACTACTTAGTTCGATGGGTTCAGCACCGGGGCCGCGGGCACCACGGTGGGAAGATACGGTCCTCGGGGGCGGGACATCGAGGGTCATTCGGGTGCGTGCCGGTGCCGCGCGCAGCATTGGTTTGTTCGGTGGTCCATTAGCTCACACTTTTCCCAATCGGTTATGCTCTTCGGGGACACGGATCGCTCTCCTCACAAGTTCAACGGCGTTGAGCACGATCTCTCTCAAGGGGAAACTGCACAAAACCCCCATTACAAAATTTCTTAGCCTACGGTGATCCCCCAACACCATACATTACGGTTATATATATATTTTTCCTGGCCTCCCACAACCTGGGTGGGACGAAAGGCCCCCAATCTGCTTTCTTACGTAAATACGGAAAAACCCAAGGATAGACTTTGCCACCCCAAACCTACCTTCCTAAAAATCCCCCTGTCCGTTTACAAGCAGCAAAGACATCGGGGTGGCTCCATCTCCTAGTTCTACGGGACGGCGGGGTCCAAATTCACGAGTGGTCATTTCGTTCAAAACCCAGTAAAGAAAAAAATAGAAGGAGATGAAGAAGAAAAAACACCCAATACTTACGAGAGAAGGATTGAGAGGGGGATTCGGAAAGCACTAGCAAGAATTCGCAGCAAGAAGTTTCTCTCTCTAAAGCTCTTTGAATATTTGGAAACGGTAAAAGTGTTTGGGGTTTAAGGGTTTGGTATTTATAAGGCCTACCTATACGGGTTAACCCGTTAACCCGTATTAATTAGCCCACAAATCCAACCTCGGACCCTCAACCGTCTCCAAACGTTTGAAAATTCGAAAATTAAATACCTTTTGCATTTATTACCCCCTTGGATGGCTGACACGTACTCCCAGACGTACCAGCTGTAACCCGTCTTTTCATCCTGCCGAGGAGGCCCACCTTCGCTGACCTAACCAGGGAGGCACGCCATGCAAGGGACCACGTGTCACTCA